>QGSO01000563.1:140933-178333 GCA_011037825.1 Carya cathayensis
CTCCTAGCCCCCCCTCTCTCACTACTTTTTCTATAAGTAGATAACTTTATTAAAATGTAAGAGGCATTACCAAGTATACGAACTATATGTTAGAAACACAAAAGTATAAAGGTGAAAAAAGCTTGCAAAACCAAAAGGTTGGAAAAACTTGAGGAAGCTGCCCTCGAATGGCATAGAGATCTAAAGAGGAAGTCCTTCAGCTCATACTTGTTCTTCTCGCAATTCTCAAAGCTACAAGCATTCCTGTCCCTTCATATACATTACAATAGGGAAATATCGGGATCATTTTCCACAGGGTTTACACTGAGTAGGCTGTCAAACTGACATTTCCAACAAATAAAAGTTCCAACACCCATTGAGGCATGGCCAACTCAACCCAAAAAGGCTAAAAACAGCTTGGCAAAAGAGCACTAGCTGCTCAGCAATTACCAAGTGGTCGACTGATGTTTCAACTTTCATGTACATGTAGAGGTCATCCCCACAAGGGATAAGAAGTGGTTCACACATTCAGAGACCTAACAACCAAGTGGAGAAGAAGCCAGTCCCATCCAGTAAACGGTCTGCCCAATGTTCACTACAATTGTCAGGTCCTATCGATGTTGAGGAAGCAAGGCTAGCCCCATTAATTAAAGAGTCAACTTCGTGTTACCTGCCAGTAGATGTTGACGGTATTCTGCGTAGTGAAAACAGCAGTAAGGAAGCAGATTCCATTTCGGCCAACTATATTCAGAGCCTGATACTCTTGAGTGCCAGTAGTAGGAGTTGCCGTGCATCGGATGATGAGATGGTCGACTTAACTGAACCACGGTTCGAATCATTCTGTATGTCCAATATCAAGACCACTTGACGAATACAACCCGACTTGTGCAGGAGGTTTTGGGAAAAGAGGAAGAAAACTCCACAGTTATTTGGTCTACGAGTTCGTTGAAATACATTATTGGTTGTAGATTGCTCAAGAGGATATCAAAGAGAGGAAACAAACAGATGTTTTCTGTCCTTTTTTTCCCTTTGCTGTTTGTGTTCTTTCCTTTGAAGATCACGTCACAGGCTTTTTCTTATTAGAAAATCATACAAGTTTATTTGTTGTAGTTAATGTATATTGCTCGTGCATGTAAATGAAGAGGAACCATAGAAAATTCACATGGTATGGGGTCAGTTCGTGAAAGATTTGATATACTTACAATTCTTACAACTAAGTGGTACCATATGCATTTTGACGAGTTCTCAGATTTAAAAAAGAGAAATGATAGAGTTATTATTGTATAACCAACTTGTTTACAATTCTGTAATAAAATAATATTATTTTAAATATTATTTGGAATATTACTTTTGATTTTATGGGTTTAAATTTAATAAAAAATATTATTACATCTAAAATTGTCTATAAATTGAGGTTTGAGGGGTGATGTTAAAATCTCAATCTTGGATTTCTTCAGCTTGCAAATAAGTTGAAGAAAAAGTTAAAAGCTTATATCTGAATGAATTATTTTTCTCAAAATCAAAGGAGTTCTTTAACGAAATTTGAGAAAAGTCTTAATATTACGTTCATTATCTTTGTTTCGAAAAGGGTAGGGTGTAATGACCCGGTCCCGGAGGACCAGGAAGTTAGTTCTTTTTACTCTATATCAACTCTACTAACACAATAAAAATAAACTAGGGACTTCATAAAACAACTTATTTGTTCAATATAAATATTCATCTCTCCACAGAAATACTAACCAAAACATCCAATAAAATAGAATAACAACTCCACAAAAATTCAAATTACTCGTAACTGTATCAAAATAATCGCCAAACTTATTCATATATGATCATTAAACTTTTTCAATACTTCCTACTTGTGTTCTTCAGCTGAGCATATTCAAATGAAAAAAAGTCCCTAAAAATAAGGCTTCGTCCATCTCCCCTCGCCCAAGTCAAAGCTTTCACTACGTTCCTCCAGAAGTCCCGTGTCAGCTGTCCAGCGTCCCAACCAAAATAGAAATGCTCCCCACGTCCAGCGTCCCAGCTCTATTTTTCCTCTCTGTCCAACCACTTTTTCTTTGTCTGGGTCTACGTCTCCATCCCAATGGAAAGCAGAGCCTCTCAACTACAAGCTGTTCATTTTCCTTTTGTGAAAAGCTGAATAATATCCAAATGGTGAAAAGCTAAAAGCTAACTAGAACAAGAGCTCCCCTGCTCTCTCCCTCTAAAAACAGAGCCCCCCAAACGTCTAGCTTCTCTTTCCCTTTGCACTGAAAGCTTTAGCTGCAGAAATCCTCCTAGCTCCCTCTGCCAAAAGCTCATTTGGTCAAACGAAAAAGAACACTACTCCGAACTGGCCAGTACCTCCACTCCTAGCTAGCCCGTCAAAACGAACCCGCACGAAAAGTATCCTCTCCTTTATTTTTCGGTCCTAGCTGTTCGGTCCTTCCCTCTACTGTTTTTTCGGTCCCAGTTGTGCCTTCCATGCTCCAACCCAAAAAATACCTCTTTCGCTCTCGCCTTTTTCCTCCATTAATTTTTCCCCCTTTTTTCGTGAAGTCCCTAGCCGTCTTTCCTCTGTTTCTTCGTAAATCACTCCCCAAAAATGCCGTCTGTGTAAGTCTATCTTCTGCACACAAAAATGTTAGCCTTTTCTTTTCTCGTTGCAAAGCCCGTTGCATTTCACGTAGGTCCCAAGCTGATTTCCCTCAAAAAAATTTTGGTTTATGGGCTGCATTATGGTCAAAACGTGCACTGCAGGTGCCTTTTTCACGTGTTTGATGGTTGAAATGCAGTTGCCGTGTGTGTGCTTTTGCTTCTCAAATCCATGTGCTTTCATAAAATAATGAGTGGGTCCCACGGTTTGCATACGGTTTCCCCTTTGACTTCCTGCCCAAAATCCAGCCAGTCACGTGTAAAATTATTTGCATTTTATCTAAAGATAGAAACTCAGAAACTATAAAATCAAAAGAAAAGTAAAAACAAGGAAAATAAACAATACACTAGAAAAATAGAAAACCAAAACTAAATTAAAAAGGAAAAATAAAATATCAATAAAAACATTGTTCATGTGAAAAAATATCGCTCAATTAAATCAGAGGTTATAAATTTAAGTATAAACCATGATATTAACCAATTTAAATCAAAACTCAAATTTATACCTATTAATCATTTTTCAATCTAAAATTAATAATAATGTCACGAAGCAATTAAAATACATTGATTTTAAATATAGAAAAGATACAATATTTCAGCTCAAACACACATCCTAACTAGCTTTTTGCTAATCCTTAAGCAAAATAATGAAAATTAGTTGAGATGAAATTGCATCAAACTCGAAATTCAAACAAAAGCAATCAAACATAATTCTGAATTCTCACAAAAAATCGATTCGTGACTACTCAACACCAAGAGTTGTATCCACAATGAAAGTCTCAACAATTGTTCACATAAAATTGGGGCAAATGTCTTAGAACTCGATGTGTGTGTGTGGCTAAACCTCTGTGTTCCTCATTAATAAGCATGATTTATCATAGGATTTTTCAACCTTAAGATTAATCATTATTGATTCTAACTACCTCAAAATCCAAGAGACTAGCAGTTTTCACGCCAACTCTGTTTAAAAGTTGAACACTCAACCCCTAAAATTTTGGGTAACTGTTTCTAGCTTTTTATTCAGGAAAGCTAACACGCTTTCATCTTCTTTTTCTTTTTCTTTCTTTCTTTTTTTTTTAAAAAAATTTTTTAAAATTTTTTATTCGTCTTTGTTCTCTCTCTCTCTTTATATATATATATATATATAAAAGACTCGATAGTCCTGTAGTTTACTTCTCCTGCTTAAAATCAATGAACATTAATAAGGAACACTACAAGTGTAAGCATATGCAAAATGTTCTTTCAAAATTTGTCATTCCTTCTGTATAAATCATACTAATTCTCATCTCTATAAATATTGCATCTTGGTGTTTCAAGTCATACCTCAACAAAATATGATGCATCATAAGTCATGCTCTATTCTTAGGGTTGAAGATAAATCTTCCCAAATAATTCCGCTCAATTACTCTACTAAGGTGCTCAAATTTTACAAAAATGCCAGAAGGAGTGTGTGTTAATTATTTGTGTTTCAATGCACATCACAACAATTTTTTTTTTTAATTTTATAAACTAACACATTTTCAACAGAAAACCCTCCCCCCAACTATATGTGACATTGTCCTCAATGTTCAGCAAATGAATGTTTGGTGACGTATGCTATATAGGCATGAATTAAAGCAAGATAAACACTGCAGAACATATATTGAAATGACAATGATTAAACAAAGAGGAAAGAAGCCACCTGAGATACTCGAGTGCACACAAGGATTATATTTCTGTCAAAGTTAGAAGACACAAAAAGTAAAAGAAAGAAAAACAAAACAAACAAATACGGTATATTCAATGAGATATCAGAAATTAATTTTCATAAGTAGAATCCTCCTGAGTAGTTGACTCAACCTTTAGAGTAAAATTACCAAAAAATGGTTTCAACCTTTGTTCATTAACTTTAAAAACATTACCATTATCTGGATTTTCTATCTCAATGGCTCCAAAAGGATAAACAGTTTTTATAACAAATGGACCGATCCATAGGGATCAAAGTTTGCCAGGAAACAAATGGAGCCTTGAATTATACAACAAATTTTTTTGGGAAGACTCAAAAGACTTTCGAAAAATATTTTTATCATGAAAAATCTTCATTCTTTCAAATGGAAATAAGAACTTTCTGAGTCTAAACCATGAAACTTGGGAAGTAATTGAATTACTCCCGGTTTTAAATCAAAATTCTCCATATTCGTAAGAAAAATTAGCAAGATGGAGTACTTGTCATTGTTGGCTGCAAATACTCAGACAAAGTTCTCATTGGTGGATTATTTTGTACCTTTTCATTTTCGAGTTCATCATGAACATTTGATTGTCAGCCATGGTGTTAGATTGAGAATTTTTTGAATCACCAGACAACCTATCAATCAATTCTTATAAAACCATTTCCTCTTTCCTCAATCTACCAATTTAATCACGTTGCCGCGAGATTATTCATCATAGAGGTTCAAGCACATTCAAGAAGACTAAAAGATATGGACAGGTCTTAAAATTAATTAATGTATACACCACCTAAAGTCTTCTATTCTAAAAACTAAATGCAAAACAAGCAAGAAAATAAAAAAGAAAGGAACAAGATTACAAAATGATATGAATAAAGCAATGCTACTCGATCCATTTATTGACAAAATAACAAAAATAAGAAAAAGTTAGCAAAAGATTACTATTATTTTTTTTTCTTTTCTTAAAAAAAAAATATCTTATCACACGTTGCAATCCCTGACAACGACTCCAAAAACTTGTTGCGCCTAAAATTTGACTCAGATTAGTGAACTAAAAGTTTAGAGCAGTTTTACCTGCAAATATACAGGTCTTGTAATACCTGACAGGGTCGAATTTATAGGGATTGACTTATGTGATAAATAAAATAACTCAAACAATGAAAATAAATTATTCAAATGAACGTGCAATCAAATGGAAAAGAAAATGACTAAGATGAAGATTTTTAAAGTAACAGAATAAAACTAAAATGATAAAATAAATTGATGTGGAGAACGACTAGGGTTTCGAGGATCCGTCTAATAACTTAGAATATTGTTTCCGATCGATTTACTTCAATTAAACTAGAATAATGATTCCGTTTAATTAGAGGGTTTAACATTTAAGGTCAAGAAAAATAGTCACTAATGATTAAGTACGAATGATTGATGGTTAAAACATTCACAAATTCATTTGAATATCATAAGAATTTTTTCAAGCATTCATTGTATTCGAAAATCATAATGAATCAAGATAAATATATAGACAATCAAAATATCCAATAATAAAACCATTCAATCGATCAAACTCACAATATAAATTTCAATGTTGATCCGAAAATAATGTATAAATTATTAAACTTTACCTCTAACCTTAGTACAAAAATTTAGCCAACCATGTGCAACACAAGAGCTATGAAAATCAAATAAATATTCTCCATTAAATAACTACAATAAAACACAAAATTTAATACTAGAAAACAACTATAAGAGAGCAAAAGTGGAGAGAATATAAAGCCCAAAAGAAATCCCTTGTTCCGTTCCGTCTATTTGCTCAAATGAAAAAAAGTCCCAAAAAATAAGGCTTCGTCCAACTCCCCTCGCCCAAGTCAAAGCTCTCACTGCGTTCCTCCAGAAGTCCTCTGTGTCAGTCGTCCAGCGTCCCAACCGAAATAGAAATGCTCTCCACGTCAAGCGTCCCAGCTCTATTTTTCCTCTCCGTCCAACCACTTTTTCTTCGTCTGGGTCTACGTCTCCATCCTAATAGAAACCAGAGCCTCTCAGCTACAAGCTGTCCGTTTTTCTTTTGTGAAAAGTTGAATAATATCCAAATGTGAAAAGCTAAAAGCTGACCAGAACAAGAGCTCCCCTACTCTCTCCCTTTAAAAACAGAGCCCCCCAAACGTCCAGCTTCTCTTTCCCTTTGCACTAAAAGCTTTAGCTGCAGAAATCCTCCTAGCTCCCTCTATCAAAAGCTCATTTGGTCAAATGAAAAAAACACCACTCCGAACTGCCCAGTAGCTCCACTCCCAGCCAGCCCGTCAAAACAGACCCGCACGAAAGGTATCCTCTCCTCTGTTTTTCGGTCCCAGCTGTTCGGTCCTTCCCTCTACTGTTTTTTCGGTCCCAGTTGTGCCTTCCATGCTCCAACCCAAAAAAAACCTCTTTCCCTCTTGCCCTTTTCCTCCATTAATTTCTCCCCTTTTTTTCATGAAGTCCCTGGCCGTCTTTCCTCTGTTTCTTAGTAAATCACTCCCCAAAAATGCCGTTTGTGTAAGTTTATCCTCTGCACAAGAAAAGGTTAGCCTTTTATTTTCTCGTTGCAAAGCCCGCTGCATCTCACGTAGGTCCTAAGCTTATTTCACTAAAAAAATTTCTGGTTTATGTGCTACATCATGGTCAAAACGTGCACTGCAAGTGCCTTTTTCATGTGCTTGATGGTTGAAATGCAGTTGCCATGTGTGTGCTTGTGCTTCCCAAATTCATGTGCTTCCATAAAATAATGAGTGGGTCCCACGGTTTGCATGCGGTTCCCTTTTGACTTCCTGCCCAAAATCCAGCCAGTCTTGTGCTAAAACTGCGTGCATTTTATCCAAAGACAGGAACTCAGAAATTATAAAATCAAAGGAAAAGTAAAAAAAAGGAGAAGAAACAACACACAAGAAAAATTGAAAACCAAAAATAAATTAAAAAGTAAAAATAAAATATCAACTAAAATATTGTTCATGTGAAGAAATATTGCTCAATTAAATCAGAGGTTATAAATTGAAGTATAAACCTTGATATTATTAACCAATTTATATCACAATTCAAATTTATACATATTAACTATTTTTTCATCTAAAACTAAGAATAATCTCACGAAGCAATTAAAATACGTTGGTTTAAAATATATAAAATATGTAATATTTCAGCTCAAACATCTTTCATCAAAGTTCATGAATGATTTCGAACAAATAATTGAGGTTGTTTTCATAATTCTTTTCATAACATATAATGCACATTTTCATAAATAAACCTCAGTTCATTTTATTTTTATTCAAAGTTTAGCATAGGAACCCCGCTTATATGAACTTCTTAGCTTTTCAGAATTTCTCCACAACAGTACTGAACGAAAATCAACTGTCACCTATAAAATAGTCACATACTCCCATAAATTTCCAATCGAACATGTATATCAATGCTTAAACCTGAAATACAAAGCAATCTATTTTTCCTCAAAAATAATATACAACTCTTGTACCCTAAAATATCGTCACTTCCCAAATTTATCGATATCCACTTAATATTCACCTAACCTAATTCTCATATTCAGAAGTTTATTTTAAAAAATCAAAACCCAACACATTTAAAAATGAAAATCGTTGTAATAAAAATATTATCCGACCCAAAATAATTTAGAATCCGAACTCAACCCAAAACATTTTTACTTCAAAATAACTTAACATAACACGCTAAAAATAAAAAAATAAAAAGAAACCAAATAGAAAACAAGCTCATGTGGCCCAAAATAAGCTCAACAAAGATGAACAAGACCCAACTTAAAATTACCAAGAATCGATAAAGAAAACTTACTAAAACTAGAAACTTAAACCAACTAAACACTAACGACATTATCAACCCCCGTTAAAACTGAAACTTATTTTTAAGCTTGAAAAAAAAAAGGAGGCAGTGCTGAGGCTCACCGAGGAAGGAGGCTGCAGTAGGGACCCGGACGGCTGGGTGGTTGCGGTGGATACGCGGGCGAGCTTGGCAACTTGAGGCTGGGTACTGGATGGCGGTGCAAAGGAGTGATGTGGATGAGATATAGAGAGAGAAAGTGATGGAAGAGAAAACAAAACATGGAGAGAGAGAGAGAGAGTGTGTGTGTGTGTGTGTGAGCACGGCGTGAGAGGGAAGGAAGCTCACCATGCGACAATGAAGAGGCGTGCGATGGTCAAGGGTGGCATGAGGTGCTCGGCAACCCTTTCTGTGTAGGTGGTGATGATGTGGAGGGGATGGAGACATGGCTCATGGTGGGAAACACATCCCCTATTTTGGTGTGGTGCAAACAGAGCACCGCTTCCAAGGCTTTTCAGTGGCTGGGCACGGTGGTGATCTGAGGGAGGAGCAGCGACATGGTTCGCTTGGCTTCGGGGTGGTGAGGCTGATGGACGTAATAGAGGCTGTGGGCTGTGGGGAAGCCATGAGGGTGCAATTTCGTGGGAGGTTATGGCGTGGACAAACATGGCAGTGAGGTTTCTTTTGGTGGTCATGGTGGTGGTGGTTGGCGTGCGAAGTGAAGGAGGTTTGACGTGAAGGTTGCTACTATAGTTCATGAATGGGATGAGTGAGTTTGTGGTTTACAGCTGTGGTGGTTTCTCAAGTGCATGGGAGGAATACAAGCATATTTATAGGTGATAAAAGACCCTAGAGGAGCAAGGAAGGAGACGTGCATAAGAGGGAACGGAAGTGATGGAGCCGTGCATGCAAAAGAACCTGCATGACATGGAGTCTACTTGATCCATGGGCTTGGGCTCTGGGTGATCGGATAGGGCCCACTTCTAATATTTGGGACCATGGTTTGGATAGTGTAGGAAATTTCTAAAAGGGTTCTTCCTTGAATTTTGAACCTCGACTCAATCTCAAAAAAATAATCCAACTTGTTCAAAAAAATATATCTTGACCCATAAAAATATTGGAAAAATCTATTGGTAACCAAACCCGCGCAACCAATGCGCACCAATATGACGTGGCCAGTCAATAAGTCCAATCTGCAGCATTGGTAATAAGCGGCAGCAGAGCACACAACGACTTTTTTGAATTTGAGTTGATAAAATGGTGCGTTTTTATAAACATTAAAAACAAAAATTCCTTCCCCTTTTCTCCTCCCTTCCCCTTCCCCTTCCCCTTCCCCTTCCCCTTCATATATTTTCCATAGATTTCTCTTCTCTTCCATCCACTCCCTTCCCACACCCTTCACCTTCTCCTTCATCTATTCCGCACCATTCTCCCAAATCACCTTCAGGAAAACCCTAACTCAAATTGTGCAGCATTTTCCCTGAGAGTTTTCGTCGTCCAGAAGCACTACCTGGTCGAGGCAAGGCCGAGCTCCTCTCTCCTCTACGTCAAGCGTTGTGCGGTGTGGTCAGCATCCAGGTGAGGATCGCTCTCATTTGCCTCTCTCTAGCTCTATGTTTCTCCATTGATAAGATACTTATTTCCCACAAAAAACGAAAAATATATACATATTTGTAAGAACAAAATAAATGGATGCAGAGGCCTAAGAAAAAATAGATACACTCTGTGTTTGCTTGTGTGTGCGCTGAAGAAGAAGAAGAAAAAATAAAAAATAGACTGAATGATAAATCATTTGAGTAATTTATCATCACGACCCAGTACTGTAATGCATAAACCGGTACACTTTTTTGGTTGTTAGCTATTGATCCCTGAAATATTGGAATTAAGTGATCCCTGAAGATATATATACATATCTAAATTGGTAAATTTAGATATGAAGATAAATTGCTAAATTTGAAGATTATGTATGAAAATTTTATCTTCATACATAAAATTTGATAAATTGCATTAAATTGCTAAATTTGATAATTTAAGTATCTTTAAATAAAATACACGATCATTAAAATGAGATTACAAAATCATGAAGCTAAATAGTATTATCCTTATTGGTAGTATGAAGATAATTTGATACCAATATTAAATGTTGTCATGTCTGTGTAACTCAAAAAGAGAGACTCAATTGCTAGAAGCTGAGTTGGAGAACTGTCCATCTCATATATGGAGAAGCTTGTGGTCAACTTTGGACCTATTGAAGGAGGAACTTGTATGGAAGGTGGATAATGGAAAAAACATATTAATGTGGAAAGATAAGTGGATTCTTAGTCCTCTCATTTATAAAGTTCAATCTGCCATTAACTTTTTTTGATGTAGAAGCAAGAGTGTCTACATTAATTGATGAAGATAGCAAGCTATGGAAAAGAGATATAGTAGAAGAAGTTTTTAACGAGGAATCTCATAGAATTTGTAGTATTCCCATTAGCATTAGAGGGGCTGAAGATAAATTAATCTGGTGCAAATCTGGGGACAGGTAGTGTTGGAAGAAGCCAGCTAGCCCTTATTACAAAGCCAATTTTGATGCTGCTTTCAAAAAGGTTAGTGAAATGGTGGGAATTGACATTGTAATCGAGGACTGCAATGGAGATTTAGTGGCAACTTTAATTGCACCCGGAGACAATTTAGCAACTTTATGTATGAAGATAATTTTATACCAATTTAGCAATTAAGTATCAAATTTAGCAATTTGATACTTTTTCAGTACCAACTTAGCTTCTAGCAATTAAGTCTCTCTTTTTTGGTTGTTATCAAATTAAGTGATCCCTGAAATATTGGAATCACTTGCTACTGATTTTCCAATTTTGAATTTGCTACTGATTCTTGCTACTGATATTGGCATCACAAACATCGAATTACATACAAATTCTGATTCTTTAGTTGATAGGATGTCAACGGCAACTTCTTCATCTTCTCTTGTTAATCGTACTTTGGCAAACAATCCAATATGCACTTGTGGCCAACCTGCTTCACTTAGAACTTCAAATACGATGACAAATCCGGGACGATCATTCTTTGCGTGTCCAAAGTATAATAAACAGGTGGAAAGTTTTTCATAAAATTTTTTTATTTTACATACATGTGGTTTGCTATCAATTTTACATACTTAATTTTTTGGTTTTTTCAGGGATTACCACATTGCAACTATTTCAGATGGGCAGATATCAGTGAAGAAATAGAAATAGAACGTATGAAGATAGAAATTCAGAGGTTAAGAAATGAGCATGAGCTTCGAAGAAGAGAGGAAGAGATTTTGAAGAGGGAGTTGGAAGTCTACAATGACCGACTGGATAGTCAAAAGCAACAAGCAAACCTCCGACATGAACGCACACTTCTTCGTATCTATTGTGGACTTTTTATTTTAATTTTTTTGTACTTCGTACGATCATAGTAAATACCCACTGAATTGGCAGCTTGATAATTTGTTAAATGTAGTTGGACAAAAGCTCAAAAAATGTATTGGGAATATGATCGTACTGTGTATGTAGTCACCATAGTGACCTTAGTATATTGTAACCTTGTATATGTAGCTAGGATGTGGATTTTGGACACAAAAGTTACAGATTTTGTAACTGGTGAGGGTATGTACTTTGTGTATCCAACTGGATTTTGTAACTGGAGTTCCAAATTTTGTAACTGGATTGTGTATGTACCTTGTGTATCCAACTGGATTTTGTAAAGCATTTTAGCAATTCTACTTGAACATTTTAGCAATCATTTTATTTGTGGTAGCATAATTTCTTGATGGCATGAATAATTTTTCTGCATCTGCTTGTAGCCAAGTCTGGTAGCATAATTTTTTGATGGCATGAATAAACCACAGTGCAATGCTTGTTCTTGATGTCCAGTTTAATGAATGCCTTTCAAAACTGTGTCACTAATAAGAAATCGGAAAGCTTTAGCAAAAGCATATATAACAACTCTCATATATGTTACTTTTAGTGAAATATTCTGTTCCCAGAGTGGACAATTCCAAACCTCAGACTAAGCATGGCAATTTGATAGTGGCGGAAGTGAATTGGGAAAGAGTAATGATACACATCTCATACACAACTTTACACATCCAGCCTACATGGCACTGCCAAATAATTAAATGCTTCCAATACTAAAAAAGTTATAATTTCATCATATAGCAGTGCCATGAAATTGTTGTGCCAAAGTCGTGCTGCTATCATTTACAGACTGACTCATTCTGAATAACAATTTTAAGCTCAAATCCCAACCACATCTTTAACTATCTGTGAAAAGATCTCTTCCTTGTGTAAAGTTGGCTAAGTATAACATGTGGAGTGTTTGAACCTTGATGAAATACTGGGTATTGACAGAAACTTGCTAGAAGTTGGCTAACCCACATGCTAGAAGCTTCAGTAGGATCCAAATCTAGAAACATTTAATACATACATACATCCATCCATGACCAAAAATTCTATATATATATATTCATACGTACGTATATACACAACTCTCATCCTTTCATGGCCCGATACATCTGGATTCCTGCAATTCCTGAAAAAATGCCGCTATAAAACCAATTCTTGCAAAAACCAAACAACCGTGAATTATTATCTAATCTGGATTTCAGTCAAATATTAAACCACAACTGGATTCCATCTAGAAGATTAATATATCCATTGAAAAATAAAGTAACAAGAAATCAAGGTATTGATCCATAAATTCAAGAAAATAAATATCCAACCTTTCTTGAGTCACCAAAGCATAAAACTACATTGTTTAAATGCTTTAGCATTCATGGTGACTATGCCACACAAAAAAGGCCAACCCACCCCATCAACGCCATAGCAAGTTCCACTACCCATCAAAAAATTTTAACATTGTGCAAATAAAATATTCCTTAACCAACTATAGCAGCCCTTATAACCACGGGTGTGTGTTAGACGACAGTTCCAGCTGGTTTCCATCTAACAAAAGATGTACCTATGAACCATTAAATAATAGTTAAAAACTCATCCACATGTAACTATATAATTCACTTTAAAGAGAGTGACGAAGTTAAAAAAATTACACTTTCTTGAGTCTCACTCATTGCAAAACCAAACTGGGTTCCATTAAATTCCAACACCTCTGTAGTATTTTGTGGTTGCTAATAATAGATACAAAAAAAGTAGATTAATTTAAAGATAGGCATTAGCAAATCAATGGCTACTAACAATAAAAAAGGAAAAAAAGCTAGATTACTATAAAGCATATCAAACACCCTAACTCACCATGCGGCTATAAATCATTAAAAATGTATGGTACCTCAATGTGAACACTCACTTCAGTCCCAATATCTACATGTCCAAACAAATTTCTGCATGTTTCTCCTCCATGTGGCTATAAATCATTAAAAATAAGTTAAGTCTAACAAACAATTACACAAGATAGATAAAGCTGAAATTATGATAATGGAGTATTGAGTTGACCTGTTTACGTTTTCTCTGTTGAGTAGCCTTCTTCGTTGTCGGTCTAAGCCGCTCAATAATTGATTTCTTCCTGAGAAATGGTGGTCTACCTTTCCCTCTCACTGGAAGGGGACTCAGCACTTTTTTTGAACTCCCCTCTGCAGTGGTATTGATAGTTGTAACTGCAACGTTGGAACAAGTTTGAAAGGGCAAATTGTTGGTGAGGTAGCCGATGTTCATTGCATGTAACTTATGTATCATATCCTCAGCATTCTTATCAGATGACGCTGCATTTGTGGCAACCTCGTAGCATACCTTCATGATACGTGAATATCTACTCACTTCTGGACTCGCATCAACTGAGTCATAAGAACTTCGAATAAGAGTGTATGTCCTTTTTATGTCATTTCTCCATCGATCTAATATGTATTTTTCTGACCCTTTTTTCACTTTGTTAATTCTTATAATAGCCAATACATGTCTACACAATATCCCTCTCATTTCGAACAGTGCGCATGAACACTTCACATCACATTCAACCTCATTGAAGTACACCGTTGGGGTTACCTCTTTAATGAAATCATCAACAGAAACTTCATCTTCTACATGGTAAGTTGCGATTACACCATCTTTTCGATGAAGAGTTGGAAGAACACCAAGCATCCCTATTATCTCTTTTTGAACTTCTCTAAATTTAGCATTAGTGTATATGTTCTGAAATATCTTTTCAAGTGGAGAGATTGAGACGACGGAAATTGTGACGTTGAATGAATGGAAGTCCGCCCCATTTTCATTTTCAATCTTCTTTCGCAATGCATTATCAAATTGATCGACAAACTCTTTTAAGTTTGTCCTTGAATGTACGTAGCCATCGAAAAAAGCATTCATGCTCCCACTTCGTTGGGTTGTACTCATCCCAGCCCAGAAGATTTCTTTCAAGAATACCGGTACCCAAAACGAACGCTTAGCATATAAACTCTGCAACCAAGCATTTTCTTGCAAGTTGTATGTAGTAATTAACACATCCCAACTATTTTCAAACTCTTCTATGGTTTGAGAGTCATACACACACTTCAGCAAATTAGTTTTCAACCCATTTTTGTATGCATGATGTGAACCAAGTTTCTCAGGTACCTTTTTTAGAATATGCCACAAACAATATCTGTGTCATGTATTGGGAAAGACAAGAGCAATCGCATTCTTCATAGCTCTATCTTGATCTGTGATAATGGCCTTTGGAGCTTCCCCATCCATACAGTTTAGCCAAGTCTGAAACAGCCATGCAAATGTTTCCGTATCCTCGTTAGAAATCAATCCTGCCCCCAAAAGGATTGACTGACCATGATGGTTTACACCAACAAAGGGTGCAAACGGCATTCCATACCTATTTGTCAGGTATGTGGTGTCGAATGTCACAACATCACCAAAATATTTGTAAGCTACCTTGCTCCGTGCATCTGCCCAAAAGACATTTTTCAACCTCCCATCATCATCATGTTCGATGTCTGAAAAGAATCCATCATTTTTGTACTGCATCCTAGCAAAATACTGGCGAAGAGCTTCAGCGCCACCTTTCCCAAGTCGAAGGTGGCGTGCCTTATCAATATAATTTCGACAATCTTTCTCACTAAATGACAAGTTCTCAAACCCACCCGCTTCTTGCACAATTGCAGCAAAACTCTTGTTTAGTCTAATGCCAGCTTGATCATTTGTATCTAACACTCTCTTAACAGACTCACTCACTTCTCTATTGCAGCGAAAGAATCTTGACTTTTGTGGACTTACGCCGTGATTGTGGGAATTGTGAACACTCAACAACTTGAACACTACATCCATGAACGTAGCATTTATCTTTGCCTTACAGTTAGTCTTTGACGTCGGCCGTGGCCTCGCAACATTTGTCGTCTGGTTCCGTGCCTTCCCACCACGAGAACAACAAAGCATGATATATCTGAGGCTCCCATCCTCAAACCTATGACTTCTTTGAGTCATTATCCCAAAACCGCATTGTTTCCCATAGCCTTTATAATAAGAAACTAACTGGTCTTGAGATTTGAAGACCATCCCCACCTTCGGCTCCTCAATGATATCGGCCCCCTCATTATGCACTGTATTTTCTATCTCGGCCTCATTGTTATCTTCATCAGAGGATGTAGACAAAGTGTCAACCTCCCTAGAGTCAGGTGTGTGCTCTTGAATTTCTTCAACATGGCTGGAGCTTGCACATGGAATATCGATCTCCGAGGGGGGAGCTGATGACTGAAATTTCGACAGTAGATTTTCCTACAGTTTACATCAATAGAAACCAATATTTAAATTGATATAAACATTTTTAAAAATACACACCCTACTTAAAGCATTAATTCATCACCTGATAAGTCCATGAAGATGGGTTGGCATTAGGACAAGGTAAGAAAGGTGGTAACAAAGCATGTGGCATTGGTGCATGGCCCCCATGCATATGGCTTGAAAAATCTTGATAAAAGGATATTGGTATAACCTAACATATAGATCAATAATGAAAATTAACGAAAGATGTAGTAATAAATATAGACATTAATGAAACTATGGTGTCCGTCGAATTAATATTCAAAGTACCTGAGTTGTTGGATTGACAGATGCATTTGTGCTAGGAGGTGTTGACAAATATGTATAAAATGGTCTTGGTATCACCTAAGATGTTAACAACCATGTCATGATAATGAGCAAAAAAACTGAAAAATGTGAGAATACTCCACATACCTGAGTTGATGGATTTGTGGCAAGAGGCGTTATAGGAGATGCATGCTCTTTCCCTTTCCCTTTCTCCATCTACATGGTATTTACTAATATTTTAGAACAAATCAGAACTTTTAAGAGAACCAAAAAAAAAAAAAAAAAAACACCCTCCCTATTAATTGAAATTACTCAAATGATATATAACATCAAGAAAGAAAACGACTTTAATAAATTAGTGAATGTTTGCAGAGCCCTAACTGGAATGGGACAAGGATAAATTAGTGACATCCTTTACAGATTCCAACTTCCAAAGAAACCATATAATTTATCTATAAAGATAATTTTTTCCCCTGTTCAAATTTTAGCCCCTTCTACAATTTTATTTCCCACATAAAAGTTCAAGACTTTTATTCTACCAAATTCGTTGAGCTAAATAATAATTTACAAGATTACTAACATATATATTTTTTATAAGAACATTACTTACATATTGTTGAAGTTTACTTACGAGTTTTGCTGTAAAACTGAAATTGAAACGAGTACAGAATGGGAAACATGTAAAACTGAATGATTAGAAAAAGAAAAGAGAGCATATGCTAAACATAGTTGCATTGGAAATTTTAACTTCATTCACTAATTTCCCTTTAGCAGTCTAGCATTGGATGTCCTTAGGGAGTGAATTACTATTATAACAAGCGGTGCTCAGAATTATTAAACAACCTCAACGGACCAAAAAGCTGTTTCATGGACTGAAGCCGCATAACAAGGACAATCTATGCCAAAGCATGCATGGTTCTGAAATTTCATTTGTCATCCCGGCTTATTATTACTGGTCAAATGATAAACAGCATTATTACTGGTGCGTAGATGAGAATGAAATGAAGAAACTGACCAAAAAATCTAAGTGAGTTGAAAAGGAGGAAAAAAAAATTAAAAAACTGCAGCGGCAAGACATAATGTGGATTGCTGGATACCTGAGATTTTTTTGCGTGCAGAGTATGCCGTCGCTTGGTTCTGCGTCGACGAGAACGAAATGAATAAACTGACCAAAAAATCGAAGTGAGCTGAAAAGGAGGAAAAAAAAAAAACTGCAGCGGCAACACATAATGTGGATTGCTGGATACCTGAAACTGTTGCGTGCAGAGTCTACCGTCGCCTGGTTCTGCGTCGACGAGAATGAAATGAAGAAACTGACCAACAAATAGAAGAAGAGATTTGGGGCTGGTTCTGGTGACGCAGACGATAATGAAATGAAGAAAGTGACCAAAAAATAGAGGAAGAGATTTGGGGGAGATTTGGAGCTGGTTCTGGTACTGCGTCGACGAGAAGGAACAGAGCCTGAAACAATGGTTTTCATCTACATTTCCCCCCATTTCCTTTTTCTGCTTCTTTTTTTTAATACATTAAATATATGACAACGCCACCTCAGCAGTGGGTGCGCAATGGTTACGCACTTTTGTTGTACGTAGCAGTATTGAAAAATATTTTTAACCTAAATATTAAATCCAAAGAAAATCGTAATCCACCAAATAGAGATTTTAGGCCCATAGTCTACTTAAATATATATATATATATTTGAAAACTTAAATGGGCTTTTCGCACATATAAATCCAAAAATAAAATTTTGACAACAGCTTAACACTGGACCCGTGTGTTACATAGGGCTTGTGGAGGTGAAAGATTTCCGTCCTTAAGTTTGGTGAGTGAGGGTGTATGAGATCATTTTGAAGGTTCTAGCTAATCGTTTAAGTGTAGTTGTAGGGAAGATCACCACGAAATTACAAAATGCTTTTGTAAAGGGAAGACAAATTCTTGATTCAGTCCTCAAAACTAGTGAATGCTTGGAAAGTAGTTTCAGAGTCAGCTCCTTAAGTATTCTTTACAAACTGGATATGGGAAAAGGTTTTGATCATGTAAATTGGAATTTTTTGGTGTATATTCTTGGTATGTATGGTTTTGGGGAGAGATTGTGTATTTGGATGAAACATTGCATATTTGCATCACAACTGTCAGATTCTCAATTCTGATTAATGGTACTCCTAAAGTTTTTTTTAATAGTTTTCGGGGTTTGAGACAAGGGGATCATTTGTCTCATTTTTTATTCATTCGAGTAATAGATGTGTTAAGTAGAATGTTGAAGGTGGTGGCGGCGGATAGAGGCTTTATCTCGGGTTTTTCGGTGGGAGGCCCAAATGGTAGAATAAATGTCTCATATCTCTTTTTTGCTGATGATACGTTGATTCTTTGCGAGCTAGACCCTGATCATATTCATTCCTTGAGGGCTCTTTTGCTTTATTTTAAAGTTGATTCCGAACTGAAGGTGAATTTATCAAAATATGAAATGGTTCCTGTCCATTTGGTCAATAATTTAGGGGAATTTGTTGATATTTTGGGTAGCAATGTGTCATATTTACCTATAAAGTATTTTGATATTCCTTTGGGGACTTCTCATAATCCAAGGCTATGTGGGATGGGATTATTGAAAAGATTGAATGTAGATTGGCTGGTTGGAAATAACTTATTTGTCCAAAGATGCTAGAATCACCTTAAACGAGAGCACTCTATCTAATCTTCCAACATACTTTCTATCTTTATTTTCTTTGCCCATAGTGGTGGCTAATAGAATGGAACAAATTTTTTCATGCTTTCTTGTGGGGAGGTTTATAAGATGAGAAAATTCTATTTGATCAAGTGTGATAAGATTTGTACACCTTTATCTGTGGAGGATTGGGGGTTAGAAAACTGAAAATTTTCAATAAGGTACTTTTAGGGAAATGGTTGTGGTGGTATCATCGAGAAGGGGATGCTCTATGCAATAATGTTATTGATGTCAAATATGAGAGTATTTGGGGAGATTGGTGCTCAAATAAAGTAAGGTGGGTGTATGGTGTGGGTCTTTGGAAACTTATCTGTAATGGTTGGGGAGATTTGTTTTTAGAAATTTCATACTTGAGGTGGGAAGGGAACACAAATAAGATTTTTACATGATATATGGTGTGACAATGTTGCTTTGAAGAATGCTCTCTCTTCTCTACATAACCAATAGAGGTTTGGGCCCTGTTTTCTGGCCTCCTCCCCACTCTAAAGTTTTTGAGAAGCCCTAGGCATGTAAAGTGAGATGTCATGAGATTAGATCCCACGATTATGACTTTTTATGATTTTTTAAAAATAATTATTAAAAAAATCATAAAAATTTATTACATAAGTTATGATTTTATGATTTTTTTTAATGACAACCAGTGAGACAAATGAATCTAGGTGATATGAAAATTTAATAGCATCAATAACAACCAATGAATCTCCTTCTAGAATCAAACTTGAGATCCCTAAGTTTAAAATCATTTGTAAATCCCTTAGAGCAGCCATAGCTTCAACATCTTCAACCCCAAACAAATTCACTTCCTTTCTACTCAGAGTAAACAAGACTTCGCCTCTATCATGATGCAAAATTGCTCCAATCCCTATAGCATTTGAGGAATTAAATACAACGCTATCAAAGTTAAGTCTAACTTTACCTTGTGGAGGTGGTTTCCACAAAAACAAACACTCCTTCTATTTAACAAGCTGGTGATTCTTAATAGTATTATAACTATCTACGTAAGTAAGACAGTATCAATAACTTCCTTAACAATACAGTTTGAATTCTGAAAACATTTGAGGTTTCTATATTTCCAAAGATCCCAAGAAATAGTTAGAAAAATAGGGATTATATCCAAAGCATCACCCATTAAATTCCAAACCATAACAGCAAAAGCAGATTTAGTTTCCAAAAAAGCAGCACCCAAATTACAACATTCTTCCCATATTTGTCGAACAGCTATACATCTACAAAGCGCATAGCCAATATCCTCAACTTCCAAGTTACACTGGCAACATATCC
The DNA here is from genome assembly GCA_011037825.1 of Carya cathayensis. Taxonomy (NCBI): domain Eukaryota; kingdom Viridiplantae; phylum Streptophyta; class Magnoliopsida; order Fagales; family Juglandaceae; genus Carya; species Carya cathayensis. The sequence continues at coordinate 161,126 of QGSO01000563.1, forward strand.
CTATGAATATAATAGCTCTCTACGGTAAATTTTGTTTGGTAGGCAAACTTTTAGTACACGCCCTCCAAGCAAGATTTGTAACCTTATTTGACAATTTCAGATTCCACAATTGCCTCCAGAATGCTTGCCTTCCTCCTAGCTTTGGACTTTCAGCTCTACCGTTGGTAGCTTTAAGATTCATAGCTAAGTGATAACTTGACTTGACTGTTTAAATACGTACCATACTTTTGACCACTCTAGCTAAGTAAATCTTCTGTCATATGTGGGGACAATGGAATTTGTAGTAACTTTTCAACCTCAGAAGGAATAAAACACTCTTAACCAAAACCTCATTGCATCCACGACTGCTGATCCAACAGCTTACATACTTTTCCATGTGATTGTAAAACCTGAATAAGAGATATCACTTTATGTAAAGGGGAATTTGGTAGCCATTTATCATGCCAAATATTAATGTGATTGCCCTTCCCTATTCCCCAAATACAACCAGTTAATAGTATAGACTTTGCTGCACTTATACTTCTCCATGCATAGGAAGGAGTTCTAGCCACATTTGAATGCAAAAAATTTGTCTTGGTCTTGGGAAAGTACTTAGCCTTAAAAACTCGAAACAATAGTGAATAAGTATTATGAAGCAACCTCCAACCCTGTTTTGCAAGTAAGGACAAATTAAAAGCCTTTAAGTCCTTAAAACCCATTCCTCTTTTAAAATTTGAATTACACATCTTATTCCAACTTGCCCAATGCACCTTACGCTCTTCACCTCTTTGTCCTCACCATAATCTTGCAAACTTATCTCCAATTCCTTACAACAAGTTTTCAGTAATTTAAAACAACTCATTGTATAAGTAGGGATAGCTTTAACAATTGGAAGAAAATTGGAACGCTGTTGGTATGGTAATTAGAGATGTCAAGTCCTTGTTGTCAAGGGTTCAAGAGTGGTCAATTCATCATATTCCTAGAGAGTTAAATGTAATTGCCCATACTCTAGCAAAGTATGCTCTGACTTGTTCAGAGGATCTTATCCTTCTGAGGATTACCCTCCATGTATCCAGCATTTATTCTAATGAAATGCAGTAGATCCTTTCAAAAAAAAAAAAAAAAAGCTTGAACAATTGCCTTTATGAGAACTTCTTGAACAGCTTGAGATAATAACTTCTATTTCCAACTTTAATTTCTTCCGTATTCTGACTTTTATATCGTGAAAAGAGTGAGTCTAAGATTTTCCAATAAATGAAGGGAAGCCCAAATATTTATCATGATATTGCAAAGACTGTACATTCCAAATGGATTGAATATCATGAACCTCCTGCTACTCAACATTGTTACTAATTAACAATTTAGTTTTCCCCATATTTATCTGCTACCCAAAGGACAACTCATAAAGCTTTAATAACTGCCGCAAACATACATTTTCAGATCTAGTAACTTAACAGAACAAGAGACTATCATTAGCAAAAAAACAAATGGCTAATTGATGGAGCTCCATTACAAACCCTTATTCCTTTTATCAACTTCCGCTTCTTAGAGTTTTGAATAAGAGATGATAAGTCCTCATCACACAAAACAATCAAATAAGAAGATAAAGGGTTGCATTTTTGCAAACCTCTTGATGCGTTAAAAGAAGTAGGGAATCCATTAAGCAACACTTTATATGAAAGTGAAGTAATACAAGACATTACTAAAGACACCATCTTTTGATGAAAACCCAATTTAATCATAACCCTTTCAATGAAACACCACTCCACCTGATCGTAAGCTTTACTCATATCAAGTTTAATAGACATCAAAGCTTTTTTTCCTCTCCTCTTTCTTCTTATAGAATTAATAGTATCATAAGCTACAACAACATTATCCGTTATAAGGCTACTTGGCACAAAAGCACTCCGACTACCAGAAATTACTTGAGACAAAACAAGCTTCATTCTTTTGGCAATGGCTTTAGCAATTGTTTTATAGACAACATTGCACAAACTTATAGGTTAGTATTCATTGATATTTTTGGCTTTTTTCTTTTCAAGGATAAGGACCAAAAAAGTTTCATTTAGTTCAGGAGGAACAAAACCAAGATTTAGAGAATGAAAAACTATCTTTGTCACTAAATCACTCACAATATGCCATTACTTTTGAAAGAGACAGGAGGCATACCATTAAGACTTGGTGCCTTCATAGGCTGCATTTAAAATGAAGCTTGCCTAACTTTCTTCCATTGTATAAGCCCTTATAAGATCTAAGTTCATTGAATCTGTTTCTTTAGGGTGCAAATTACCAATGACATCCTCCAAATCCCTTGGATTTGATGTCGAGAACAGATCTAAAAAGTATGCAGTGACAACTGATTCCAATTCCAAACCCTCTCTCCAAGTCTACTAATAAAATCTCTGGTCATTCTCTGTTATGCTTTTTTATGATAAAACTTTTTATTTTGATCTCTTGCATTTAACCATAAAGCCCCAAACCTTTGTTTCCACATCAAATCCTCTCCTTCCAACTATAGATTAATATCACTATAAAGTATCTTTACTTCAGAAATCAATGAATCATCGGGGTGTCCTTTCATTAACAAATTTAAATCCCTTCTTTTATCATGCAATTGTTTCTGAATATTCCCAAAAGAATCATTTTTCCACGCTACAAGATTACATTGACAATTAAGCAAATCACTTATCACTAGCAGACTGCTTGCTTTATTTCCATGAATTATTAATAACATCATCACAATCACCAACACCAACCCACATTGTTTCAAAACGAAAAGGCTTCTTGCCTCTCATTTGTAGACATGATCAAATAATTATGGTCAATATTGGGAGTAGGAATATTACTAATTTTATAATGCATATACATCACCAACCATCCCGGATTAGCCAAAAATTTGTCCAGCCTTTCTTTAATATGATTACCCCCATTGCACATATTACTCCACGTAAAAAGAGACCCATTAGAATTCAATCCCTTAAGCTAACAATGATCAAGAACATCCCTTAAAGCTTGCATCAAGTCCCTTCAAACATATTGGAGGGACCATTACGACCCCAGGGCCCTGGAATGTGTAAGAAAAGCCCATAATACAAGAAAAACCACGAAGCCCAGAAGATAGGCCCATGAGCCCATCCGAGATAGTCAAGAAGAATTAGAAGAGAAGTATGCATGGCGCCACTTTTAGCGGAAGGATAGAAACAGTAAGGATTGACGCAATTATTCAAAATCATAAGTGATAATCCGCTCCGATAAATCCTGAACAGGATATGTACAGTAAATGAGCTTATATAAACATGTAATCTTTTATAATAATGATTCGAATACAGTGATCTCTCAATTGACTTAAGCATCAGAGCTTTTTGCAGGAGGAGCCCCACTTCAGGCACCTAGCGAATTGAGGCCTTGACAATGAAGATTGGAAGTGAGACACGTCCCTAACACATATCATAAAGACATTTTAACAAATTCCACACTTCCTTTCTCCTATTAACATTCGGATGGCCATACACGATTGTGACCCTCTACTGACGATATTCATCTTTATTACATATTCGTGCATCAAAATGTTGTTTTGAATAAGATAAAATCTCCAGATCTACATCTTTGCTCCATGACAACCCAATCCCACCACTTTAGCCCTCAGAGTTCAAAGCCAAGCACCCTCTAAAATCCAATATATACTTTAACATCTCCAATTGACGAACATGTAACTTAGTTTCCATAACAAATACCACATCAGGTACTTCTACATCTCCAATTGACGAACATGTAACTTAGTTTCCATAACAAATACCACATCAGGTACTTCTCTTCGAACCAAGTCATTAAGAACAAGAACACCCTGTGGGTTCCCAAGCTTACGAGAGTTCTAACCTAATATTTTTATGGTTGTCGACGGGTCTGAAACTCAGCCTTCGCCAATATCAATTCAACCCCAACCAAATCTTCCTTATTAGGGGATTTCTTCCTCTTAGAATCAATCACGATGGACTTATCCTTTGCAGAAATAGACTCTAGGAAGAGCTTAGAAGGAATCAAACTCTATTTCAAATGCTTACTATCCTTCAAAACTATACCACTAGGCCTACCCTTATGTCCTTTCTTAGAAGAAAGAGGCCCTCGAAGCAGAAGAATGAATACACACTAGTGTAACTCAAAATTTTTCTTTGGGCTAGGCCCATTGAATAAATGAGAAAAGCCCAAATTCCTAGTCCCACATGGCCCCAAAAAATTATCCGTGAGTTTGACAGTTACAACTTACTGCTGAAACCTCCTTGTTCGAATTGAGAAATAAACGGTAAAGAAATTGCGTCGTGTTTCAATGGTTGAAAAGCAACCTTTCCTGCAGTATCGCTCAACTACTTGTCTTTCACAGCGACTGGTTTCTCTGTTGCTGAAATCTGATTAGCTGATGATCTCTCACTAACAATTGGAACCCCAGAGTCTCCCTGCACTAGACCATTCTTAGTGATTAAGCGACCTCTATTTCTATTAATACCACCATTAGCCCTCAACCATGTTCTATATGGGGGGCCATCTTTTTGAAAAACAGCCCGACTAGTCGACCATAATGAATGATCACAATCAACATGACCCAAATTACCACAACAATAAAAAAAAAAGTAGGAAAGTTTTCATATTTCAATCTAGCCCACAGCACATCTTGTTAGACCTTTAGTTTTCCTAGAAAACTTTTGTCTTCCCTAAGGTGATTCACTTCATCTAAGATGATACACTTCATCTATCAAGTATAGGTAATTGCCCTTCATAAATAAAGTGGTGACCCTTACTATTTTTTGATGGATGAAATAATGAGGGAAGCCTAAAGGTTGTAGGAGTAATAAATGAGGGTCCCTAGTCTTGCCTATATAAAAGGGCTTGTGTTTTTCATTAGAACCATCCCAAAAAGTTCTAAGGCAAAGGCTAGAAGTCTCTTCCCTACAAAGTCTCTATTTTCTTTTGAATTATCAAGCACAAATGTCTGGAGGTAAAAGATCCTATAACTTTTTCATTAAAGTTATTTTCTATCATTTGGTATTAGAGCGGTTGCCTTTCAGTTTTGTGTTTGAATTATTAGCATTTCACTTTGTTCATGGAGTCGGCTTTTGAAATCCGATTTTGTTCCTTGTTTTATTTTCTTGGCATGATCAATATATATATATATATATTTTTCATAATCTATGTCGTGAGGAGAAAAAGCCGGGTCATGATTTCAAATTTTTTTTTTTTTGGCTCAATTTCAAGTTTTATTCATATTGATGGGCCTTTGGGCTAATTTACAATTTTTTTTTAAGAAGATGTCCAGTTGTATTTCTTTTAATAATGAAGGTAATGCCACAACATCCTTATTATTTAAAAGAATACATTAAAAAAAAAATGGAATCTCATTGTAATTAAATCATAGGTTTTAAGTATTTATCCCTACAGGGAAATCTTTAAATTTGTGATTTAATTAGTATAAGAAAATGATTTTCGGTATTGACAGTAAAATTTATCTTCTGCCTGCAGGTGTGGATAGTTTTATTTGTTAATATTAGGAATAATTTGTCTTATAAATAAAGATAAGTAAATTTATACTATTATGCAACATTTTCCCACAGGAAGGTTAAAATTTACTTGAATTCATAACATTAAAGTTTTTATTGGTTTTGCAGCTATTGTACCACAATCCTTAGTTGATGGTGTTTATTTTATTCCAATGCTTGATGACACTAATTTTTCTGACTGGAAAGATTCGGTTCAATTTACTTTGGGGTATATGAACCTTAACTATGCACTCCGTGTGGAGCAACCACCTACTACCACGGATACGGATGCACAGGAAGTTATTGAAAACCGCCAATGGTGGGAGCGATCTAATCACCTAAGTCTAATGCTCATAAAGTCTCGCATGAGTAAGAGCATTAGAGGTTCTATTGGTGATTGCGCTACAATTAAGGAATTAACGCAGGCAATTGAGGAACAATTTATTCGCTCTGACAAGGCTTTAGCTAGCATTCTTATCAGACAATTCACTACTAAAGCCTTTGACAGTTCTAAGGGTATGCGTGCATACATTACAGAAATGAGAGACATTGTTTCTCAACTTAAGGGCTTAAAGATAGAGATATCTGAGCCATTCTCGGTCCATTTCATCCTTGACTCACTGCCATCTGAGTATGGACCTTTCAAGATCTCTTATAACACACATAAGGAAAACTGGTCAGTTACGGATCTTTTGACCATGTGTGTGCAAGAAGAAGAAAGGATGAAGCATGATCGACCTGAAAGTGCAAATATGGTCGTGAATGATAAAGTTAAGACCGAGAAGGGCCAAAGTGGACCTCAAAAGAAAAGGAAGCGTAATGTGCCATCAAAATCCAATGGATCTAATGGCAAAAAGGTGACCTGCTTCTTTTGCAAGAAAGAGGGACATGTTAAGAAGAGCTGCATTAAGTATAAAGAGTGGCTTGAGAAGAAAAGTAGCTCTATATCTCTTGTCTGTCATGAATCTTTTTTCATTGATGCTCCTAAAAATTCATGGTGGATTGACTCCAGTTCTTCAATTCATATTGTGAATACATTGCAGGGTTTTCTCACCAGAAGGAAACCAACAAGTGAACTTTGGGTTTTCACCGGAAATAAAGGGCGTTCACAAGTTGTTGCAGTTAGAGTGATTCTCAAAATGGGACATGTTTTGAATTTAAATAATGTTTTTTATATTCCCGAATTTTGTAGAAATTTTATTTTTGTTTCCAAACTTGTTATCAAAGGATACAGTTTCTTTTTTGAGAATGTTATGACTATTTTTAAGAATAAAATTCCTGTTGGTTCTGGAACTTTAGTTGATAACTTGTTTAAATTAGATATTCATCCTGATTTTGAAGAGAATTATCTCTCCCTGCATTCAGTTGGCATTAAGAGAAACCTTTTGAATGAAAAATCTTCTCTACTATGGCATAAGAGATTGGGACACATTTTTATAGAGAGGATTAAACAGTTAGTAAAAGAAGAGGTCCTACAGGATCTTGATTTTACTGACTTCAAGAATTGTGTGGACTGCATAAAGGGTAAGCAGACCATCAATAATTCTAAAGGTTCAAGAAGGAGCTCAAATGTTCTTGAGATTATACACACAGATGTCTGTGGACCATTTTCAACCCCCTGCCTAAATGGTCAGAGATATTTTATCTCATTTATTGACGACTATTCTAGGTATATGTATCTTTATCTTCTGAATGAGAAGGCTCAAGCACTAGATGTTTTCAAAGCCTATAAAGCAGAAGTAGAGAATCAAAGTGAAAAGAAAATCAAGATCGTAAAATCTGATAAAGGAGGGAAATATTATGGTAGATACACAGAACATGGACAAATTAAGGGTCCATTTGCAAATTTCCTTCAGGAAGAAGGCATTGTTGCCCAATATTCAATGCCTGGCACACCATCACAAAATCGTGTTGCAGAAACAAGGAATCGTACGCTAATGGATATGGTAAGGAGCATGATTAGTAAATCTAATATGCAACTTTCCTTGTGGAGTGAAGCTCTTAAAATTGCAGTGTATATATTGAATAGGGTTCCATCCAAATCTGTCTCCAAGACACCTTCCGAGTTGTGGAAAGGATGGAAACCTAGTTTAAATCATATACACATATGGGGTTGTCCTGCTGAAGTTAGGATTTATAATCCTAACATAAAGAAGTTAGATCCAAGGACAACTAGCGGTTTCTTTATTGGGTATTCAAATAACTCCAAAGGATATAGATTTTATTGTCCCAATAATAGCCCTCGAATTGTCGAATCTAAAAATGCAAAATTTCTTAAGGATGTTGAACCTAGTGGGAGTGTGAATCCTCGAGAAGTCACTTTTGAGGAAACACTTGAACATGCTACTTTGCCTTCTTTTGGAGAAAGAATGGTTGTCTTAAGGCAAAATAGATCGCAAGATCATGTATTGACACCAATTCAAGTACAGCATGTCCTCGTAAATGAGGTTCAATCTGAAGTTATTCCGCATTTACAGTCTGAGCCAATTGAGTCATTTCCAAATGATGAAGCAATGGCTCTAAGAAGATCCTCAAGAGTACGTAGGCCTGCTATTCCAGATGATTATATTGTATACCTAATTGAGTCTGATTTTGACATTGGACTTTCGGAATACCCAATTACGTTTTCACAGGCCATGAGTGGAGATAAATCTACATTTTGGTTGGATGCTATGAAAAATGAGTTAAAATCCATTTATAAGAACCAAGTCTGGGATCTCGTCGAATTACCAGAAGGGGCGGCAATAGTTGGCTACAAATGGGTTTATAAAACCAAACGAGATTCTTTTGGTAATGTCGAACAATATAAGGCTAGACTTGTCGCTAAAGGATTTACTCAGAAGGAAGGCATTGATTATCATGAAACCTTCTCTCCGGTCTCTAAGAAGGATTCATTGAGGATAATCATGGCTTTTGTAGCTCATTTTGATTTAGAGTTACATCAAATGGATGTGAAAATGGCTTTTCTTAATGGGGATCTTGATGAAGTAGTATACATGAAACAACCTGAGGGTTTCAATGACGACAGTCAAAAAGTATGTAAATTGAAGAAGTCTCTTTATGGACTAAAACAAACTTCCCGTCAATGGTATTTAAAGTTTCACAAGATTATTATCTCATACGGTTTTATCGAAAATCTTGTTGATCAATGTATATACCTTAAAGTCAGTGGGAGCAAATACATTTTCTTAGTCCTATATGTAGATGATATTCTTCTTGCAAGCAATGATTTGGGATTGTTACATGAGACTAAACAATTTCTTTCCCAAAACTTTGAAATGAAGGATATGGGTGAAGCCTCTTATGTTATTGGCATAGAGATTCACAGAGACAAGAAACAAAGAGTCTTAGGACTGTATCAAAAGGCCTACATTGAAAAAGTTTTACAGAGATTTGGTATGAAAAATTGTAAAGCCTCTGTAGCTCCCATAATCAAAGGTGATAAATTTCATAAAGGACAATCACCTGAAAATGCATTGGAACAAGAGTAGATGAAAAGTGTGCCTTATGCATCTGCAGTGGGTAGCTTGATGTATGCTCAAGTTTGTACCCGTCCAGACATATGTCTAGCAGTTGGATTATTGGGTCGCTATCAAAGTAACCCATGACTTCAACATTGGATAGCTGCAAAGAAGGTGATGCGATATTTGCAAGGAACCAAGAATTACATGCTAACCTATAGGCATACAGTAAATTTACAAATGGTTGGCTATTCAGATTCGGATTTTGCCGGTTGTGTAGACACCAGAAAGTCTACTTCTGGATATATCTTTCTTCTTGCTGAAGGAGCTATATCTTAGCAGAGTACGAAGCAATCTATAGTTGCTACGTCTACTATAGAGGCAGAATTTATTGCGTGCTATGAAGCAACGACACAAGCCATATGGTTGAAGAATTTTATCTTTGGTCTTAAAATTATCGATTCCATTCAAAGACCAATAAAGATTCTTTGTGATAACACCGCTGCAGTGTTCTTCTTAAAGAACAATAAGAGCGGAAGCAGAAGCAAGCATATCGACATAAAGTATTTAAGTGTGAGAGAGAGCATCAAATATAATGTGGTGTATATTGAGCACACCAGTACAGATTTGATGTTAGCTGATCCAATGACCAAAGGTTTACCGGTAAAACAGTTTCAGGGTCATGTGGATCGTATAGGCCTAATTAAAGTGTAATATCTCATGTTACTGTATATTTCACAAAGAATAAAGTTGAATTCTGTTTCAATTTTGCACATAAAGTAACAAATTGGTCATATCCATTGGGTGATTAAGTTGGACCCGAATGACTTTTAATAGTTGTTCATAAAGTATTTTAAGGGATACTATGTATTGTGACACATGGAAGGGAAATGTTCACTATAAAGAGCAATACCGCCATGGTTCGTATATAGGATACCTTGACAAAATTAAGGGCATTATTTTGGCCATTTCAATTTTACCTATTAAGTGAACCAAGTGGGAGAATGTTAGACCTTTAGTTTTCCTAGAAAACTTTTGTCTTCCCTAAGGTGGTTCACTTCATTTAAGATGATACACTTCTTCTATCAAGTATAGGTAATTGCCCTTCATAAATAAAGTGGTGACTTTTGCTATTTTTTGATGGATGAAATAATGAGGGAAGCCTAAAGGTTGTAGGAGTAATAAATGAGGGTCCCTAGTCTTGCCAATATAAAGGGGCTTGTGTTTTCCATTAGAACCATCCCAAAAAGTTCTAAGGCAAAGGCTAGAAGTCTCTTCCCTACAAAGTCTCTACTTTTTTTTGAATTATCAAGCACAAATGGCTGGAGGTAAAAGATCCTATAACTTTTTCATTAAAGTTATTTTCTATCACATCTGACTCCCTAAGAATAAGCCTCTTGAACCTTGGCAAAGGATGAGTTATATCTAATCGGATCCTCACCCGAGAAAACTCACTCCACTCTAGCATATTCTCAGACAACTCAATATCCTCAACCTCCCCAATCGAGTCACCAGTCATTTTGACAACATTTGCAGTCATCCTCTTCAAAGGAAGATTAAATAAATGAATTCAAAAGGAAGCAGAGTTCATAAAAATTTTAGAAGGCTGGATATCACCATTATACTCTGTCAAAAGTACTAGACTTCTATAAAAGGACCAAGGAGCATTATGTAACACCTTTGCTTTGTCACTTTTCTCATAAAACTGGGTTAAGCAAATATTCTCCCCCAATTACAGAAATCGAACCCCTTTCACTGGACTCAAGGTGGTGCACATCACCACCTTAAAAACTTCCTTGTTATAAAATTTGGTAGTAAGAAGCCTAAAAAGCAGGCAACATTCAGTGTGAACTGCAAAGGGCATCCAAAAAACACCTAGAATCACAACCTCATCGGACCCTACTGCCGATATTGTTAATTTCCTCTATAATTGGACTTAAAAATAACAAAACAAAAAAACCATATCAAAGGGAAACAATGCTTGTGATAGAAAAGAAACAAAAACTCCCCAAGTACTGAAATTTCAAAAATCAATCAGTAGAAACTCCACGGAAATTCTGAAGTGAAACACCCACATCGTTCATGGAGTTACTATTGAAATTGCCACGGAATTGCCAAGGAACCGCTTACTTAAAGAAATAAGTAATGATATATATAATCACTTTTATGTATTTTTTGTGCACTCAATTGATGTGAATAACTGCATCAATTTTTTTAATATACAAACAATTACATCAGTGGAGTGCGTAAAAGAGTACGCAAAAGTGACTGCACATAAAATTTTTGTAGAGAAATATCTATTGTTTTATTTTCTACAATTTAGAGGTTTTAATTTTCAACAATTATGATTTTTGAAACTCATTTATTTATTATAATAGATAGATGAAATATTTTTATCATTTAATTAATAATCTAGTCATACAATTACTAAAAATTTGATCATATATCATTTAAGACTTTTCAAAGATCTATAATATGAGTATCATGGGACTATACTAAACAAAATTATCAACTATAACAAATATTGTATTGAACAATCGGGTCAATGTCCATCAACGATTACCAATATCACCCGAAAATAAACCGTTTAATAATCCAATCGGTTCGTGCTACATTAACCTTATTTTTTAATCTAATCCCCCAAAAAAAAAATACAAAAACAAAACGTCATCGTTATGCTCAAAGATAAAGGGCTAACAAATTAAAAATGTCGTTTTACAATAATAATAAAAAAATGTCAACTATTGAAGGGAATGAAATTTTTAAATTTAAATTTAAAGTACTAATAAAAGAGTAGTGTTATTCATATGTATAATATTATACTAGTTCTGCTACATATAGTTAAGTCGTGTCTTCCATAGCGTATCACATGGATGAAAACTTGATCTCTTTGTCTCAAGCCCATCTTGAATGTTGGGCTTTTGCTAGTCTCATTCCAAGTGCATTGCATCAATCATTGCATTGTTTCATCAATCTTCTTAGCTCTTGATCTTATGATTGACCCATCTAGAACTTGCAAGAAATCTTTAAAACTCGATCTACCTTGAGGCCCATCATTCCCCCTTTCCTCAAAAGAATTTGACCTCGAATCTATACCTGGGTTAAAGGGAAAAAGATCAGAAACATTAAAGTAGTAGAGATATGGTACTTATCTAGAAGATCCACTTTATATGAATTATCATTAATTTTCTCAAGAATATAAAAATGTCTATCCAAGCTACTCATGTCATCAGCAAGCAAAAACATCAATGCTAAAGGAGTAAGTAGATTAAAACCATATACAATTTTAAGATGATAATAACAACTGGTAGTATGCATGATCCTATTACATGCAAACTCTAATAAGGGCAAATGATACTCCCACAAACGTTCATGCAACAAGTAAATGAAAGGCAAATGATGCTCCCACAAACGTTTATGAAACACATCTAAAGTCTTCCTTACACCAAAATGACCACTCCAAGTATATGCGACCTCAATGAATGGTAAATCATAATCCCAAAAGTGTTCATGCAATACGCCTAAAATCTTCTTTTGTGATGACCCGTTTTTACGTGTATTTTCACTGAAGGAATAATTTAATTTAATTAAATTTATAGTGCTTTTATTTTAAATTATCGGATTTTAATTGGATTTTATTGGCTGTTGAATTTAAATTGCTGTTTAATTGATTTTAGCTCGTTTTTGGTTTTAAAAATTTAACAGTTGGTTTTTGCTAGTTATTTATTTTATTTTAGCTTAACGAAGTGTTTAAAATATTTTCTTGGTTTTTATTTATTTATTTGATGTATTTTTTAATTTATTTTAGTCGTTTTATGTTTTTAATATCGTTTTCGGCGGATCAGTTTCTGGATCCCAGAAGTGAAGTTTGGACTTCATTTCTTTTTCCATTCTTTTCTTTTTCTCCTTTTTCTTTTCCTTCTTTTCCTTCTTTCTTTTCTTTCTTCTTCTTTTCCTTCCTCTTCCCCGCGTCGTCCACGTTCAGCTCTCTCTCCCCTGCACTTTTTCATTCCGCGCAGCCACCTTTGGCCGGCCATATCTCCACCGTCCGGTGGAGGTGTCATACACCACCCCCGCCATTCTCTTCCTCTCACGGCAGACTACAACCCCTCCAATTTTCAGAGCCATCGGAGCCACCGTTAGCCGCCACGAGCCGCTCAAAGTAGCGGCACCAACCCAGAATTTTCCCCTGTTTCCAGAAATTTCCTCCTCCCAGAACCGCCACTTTCCGGCAGCGTGGCTTCCACCACCCACCCAGAAAACTTCCCCTCCCTCCGGTGCACCACCCCTCCGAAGATCTCCCCCACTCCCCCAACCGGCCGGCCATTTGGCCGGAAAAGCGCATCTAAGCCGCACGGTGTGTCACCGTTTTTGGCGCCGTCGCACCACCTCTGGCCACCATCTTTTCACCACTTCTTCCCCTACCTCTTGCCGACCTAACCCACCCATTTCCGGCCTAGATCGGCTATCGGAGCAGCTCCCATGAGCTCAACTCCGATTTGCTCGTTTTTCGCTTCTACCGGCGTTTTCGCCGCCGCCCACGGCCAAAACTCACTTCCACTAGCTTCATAAACATCCCTAGACCATTCCCTATCAATTTGGTGTCTTGGTTTGTCCCCGGTCAAAAGTTGGTATTTTGCGACCCATGGCTACAGTGCATTTGCACTGTTACGTTACTTTCCGCCCATCGTTTGCCGCGCGCCGAACCTTCTAAAAATCCTATTTAGCTCTGTAAGTATTTTTCAAACTCTACTTTTAGATTTAATTATATTTTGCTCTTACAATAATTTATTTGGTTGGTTTGCTGATTCCGGACTGAGTCCGAGGAGTTCGGGGGTCGGATGGATGGAGGACGGAGTTGCTTGAATTGTTGTTTTATGGTTGGTTGTATTTGTCGAGTATTGAGATTTGCATTTACATGGTGCATGCACGTGTATTTTATTTTAATTGAGAAAATCCTGTTTTATTGGCGTAAATGGATTTTTGGAAGTGTGCGTATCACGAGCCCAAGCCGGGATGGGTTATTATCTCGGTGGAGCTCCTCTGGTCATTCGGGAGTGGTTAATACTGAGTGACATCCCCTGGGTTGTCGCTGGGCGACGACCGGATAGCACGATACGGTAACGTTGTCGTGTCGACTCCGTCGTCCCTAGAGTGGCGGGGACTAGAGGATGGCCTGGCCAGGTACGCGCGAGCCAAAGGCGCGAGTCTGGGCATCACTCGTGTAGGTGTCACACGCGTAGACGTTACCTGTGGTGTGGCACAGAGCCAGAGTGTGCGGATGATCCCTAGGGGAGATCATGGTGCATGCATAATCGGATTGGTTTTTATGGTTTTCGGATACAGGCCATTTTCTGGGAAAATGGCGAGGTTGTGTTGAGGACTTGTGATCCATTTTCTGGGAAAATGGTGGTTTGGGCCATTATCTGGGATAATGGCGAGGCTTGGTTTAAAATGGTATGTGTGGGCCGTTATCGGGGATAACGGCGAGGTTTGTTTAAAGGATGTGTTTTTGAGCCAAATGGGTTTTTAGCGTGCGTGGAAAAAAATATGGTTTGTGAGTTTTGTGCATTGGCATTTATTCATGCATATTGTTTGAGTTTAATATGCCTTTATCTAGTGGTGTTTGGATTTTACTTACCTGCGGCACCATTTTTGGTACCGTAGATTTTGGTGCAGAGTTCGAAGAGGAGGAGAAGGCTGAGCCCGAGGATGCGGCTCCGCCGGAGTTCTGAGTCGAAGTTTATGTTTTGTAGTTGGCTTTGAAACAATATTTATGTCTTGTAATATTTTATTATGTACCTTTGAACCGTTTTGTATTTTATTTAAGAAAAAAATTCTGGTACTTAATTATATGACTTTGCTATCCGCTGCGTATTTCCTTGTGCACATTTGTCGCTTGCACACACTTGGCACTCGTCGATAGGATGGTGACCCGAGTTGTCACCATCCGGACGTCTCGAATTCCCCGTGTTGGTACGTGGGGATTTGGGGGCGTCACATCTTTATACCAAAGTGATCACTTCAACTATATGCAAACTCAATAAATGGGAAACAATACTCCCACTAATGATCATGTAACACTTCTAAGGTCCTCTTTATGTCAAAATGTCACAGTAACCCACAACCATGGACAAACAACTCACGCATAAGACTAGTAGGCTTACAAACTATATTATCTCTAAACAAATACCAATCTAGTCTGTAACACTTACCAAATGATGCTTTCTTACATACACCATACACAGTAGCAAAGTCATCGTCAGTAGCATGCAATTTTTTATCATATTCAAATCTCAATAACTTTGCATCTAAAATAAAGACGGGGACATACTTTTTTGATAATGCATCAAACACAAGATTTTCCTTACTTTGTACATATTTGATTTCATGAGGAAAAGTCTCAATACATTCCTCCCACTTAGCATGTATTCTAATCAACAACTTAACTTGTCCCTTCAAGTGTATCGAGAACTCATGTTCTTGAAAGAAAGGTCGGGTAGGGATTGTCACACCAGACACAAAGTTAATATAATGCTCTATCTCTCTAATAGGTGGCAATCCACTAAACACTCAAATAGGAATTATGACCTCATATCCCTGCAATAAAAAAATAACAATACTAGGCAAAGGTACGTCAAGTTCGTTAGTATTAAAACTTACCTTAGCATAAAAACTCATTTTTCTTTTTGTTTTGCTCTCATTTTCTGCACTATCTCTTTTCTTTTCACTCTTTTTTTTTTCTTCAGTCTCTTTATTCTTTTCACTTTCTTTATTCTTTTCACTTTCTATTTTCTTTTCACTCTCTATTTTTTTTACTCTCTTTGTTCTTTTCACTCTCTCATTCTCTTAAGCCTTTGGCCTCATTATTTCTTTTTTTTTTCTCAATCTCAATCTCACTTTCACTATTTTTTATTTTTATTTTTTATTTTTATTTTTTATTATCAATCTCACTTTCTCTCTTTCTTTTTTGATCAACCTCACTTTCTTTCTTTCTTTCTTTTTTGTTTAACCTCACTTTCAATTTTTCTTTTTTGATCAATCTTACTTTTCAATTTCAGTTGGTCCTCATGGACCTGTGTTGGAGTTAAAAGGAGTAAGTTTGATTGCTTTTCAATCATTTTCAAAACTGTACATGTTTCTAAACCCATCATAGATCACTCTTCTATCACACTGCCACGGCCTTCCCAACAAAATATGGCCAGCATGCATAGACACAATATTGCAAAGCACCTCATTCTGATACTTTCCAATTGAAAAAGATACTAGCACTTGCTTATTTACCTTAACCTCCCCACAATTATTCAACCATTGCAACTTGTATGGTCTAGGGTGTTTCAAGATAGGTAAATTCAATTTATCAACAAGAGTAGTGCTAGCCACATTAGTACAACTCCCTCCATCAATGATTATACTACATACCTTGTGTGACGCCCCCAAATTCCGCTTGGGATTGAACGGACATTTGAAGCGTCGAGACATGCAACACAAGGTTACCTGCCCCCGTTCATGACATATAAGATGCAATGTTCCTAACATGCATCTAGCATTATGCAATATTCGCAGCGGATAATATTTTTCTTTAGCAATACTATGCACCAAACTAAATATATCCCAAATACTTGAAATATAATTCATACATAAAGGCATACTAAAAAGCCGTGATCATCACACTAGTCCAAAATGGTTGTGATCAAAAGAATACTTGAGATAAATACTATACCATCATCAACATCGCACCGTGGCCTAGTCGACCGTATTCAGTTGGTCAGATTCCAATTCTCCTTTGGGTCCTGTAACAAGATCTACCATTCGGGGGGAAGGTAATTGGGACTACCACAGTGAGATTTGATTACAAATCTCAGTAAGTTAACATAAAACTCACACACAGGTTAAAAATGCATGCATGACAGTAAAAGCATAAATGCATAATTATAGTCATACATAAACATGGTATAACTTGACATATAGCATGACTTAACCAGAACTTAAGCGTGAACTGAACTTGACTTAACATGGCATGAACTTAAGCTTAAAACATAACATGAACAAACAACATAACATGAACGTGAAACATAACATGGACTTGAAATATAGCATGAACGTAAACCTGCATAACATAAATAAGAACTTGAAAATAACATAAACTTGAACATAACATGTACGTGAGTATAACATAACATGGACTTGATCTAAAACTTGACTTATCATGTATTTGATCTGAAACTGGACTTAACATA
>QGSO01000563.1:189392-244392 GCA_011037825.1 Carya cathayensis
CACACTAGTCTAAAATGGTTGTGATCAAAAGAATACTTGAGATACAACTCCAAAAGTACAAGTATTAACCTAAGTTAAATACTATACCATCATCAACATCGCACCGTGGCCTAGTCGACCGTATTCAGTTGGTCAGATTCCAATTCTCCTTTGGGTCCTGTAACAAGATCTACCATTCGGGGGGAATGGTAGTTGGGACTACCACAGTGAGATTTGATTACAAATCTCAGTAAGTTAACATAAAACTCACACACAGGTTAAAAATGCATGCATGGCAGTAAAAGCATAAATGCATAATTATAGTCATACATAAACATAGTATAACTTGACATATAGCATGACTTAACCAGAACTTAAGCGTGAACTGAACTTGACTTAACATGGCATGAACTTAAGCTTAAAACATAACATGAACAAACAACATAATATGAACGTGAAACATAACATGGACTTGAAATATAGCATGAACGTAAACCTGCATAACATAAATAAGAACTTGAAAATAACATAAACTTGAACATAACATGTACGTGAGTATAACATAACATGGACTTGATCTAAAACTTGACTTATCATGTATTTGATCTGAAACTGGACTTAACATAGACTTGGAATCTTATTCAATTGTCTTGATTAATAAGTGCGTTAATACGTACTCCACAGTTGTTGTGGCTCCCACGTATTCAAGTAACATAAAACATAATACGTACTCCACAGTTGTTGTGGCCCCACGTATTCTACATGTCACAATTGCTGTGTCTCATGTAGTGTATGCTCCACAGTTGTTGTGGCCCCAGCTACTTTATGTAACATAAAATATAATACGTACTCCACAGTGTCGCGCGGCGCGTCGCTGCATTACACAGAATACGCTACACGCGTATTCTCTTCACACAACCCGCCGTATCACATCTACGGCATCCATCTCACGCCTATACTTCACAGCACAGTCCACAAAACTACAAAATCAAGCCTAACACTTCACAACCACACTTCGTTTCACAACTACGCAGCGAACTCCACAAACACTAACTACACAGTCTACAGCCAACCAAATCAACTATGTTAAACATAAATAACTAAAGATAGAGGGTTAAGACAAGAGAGATGTGATTGCTGTTGGGAAAGAATCCAAAACTGATAATTTTAGCGGGCTGTTACACCTTGCTATTGATGTGGCATCTAGTATGGAAAATGTTCTCTCTTTGCTACTCTGTATCATCTACCTTGATTTGTGTATTGAGAGCACGTTTGGTAATAAGAGACTCACCATACTATTCATACTCATAACCATTCTCAATATTAGGCTCATGTCTTCTCATATCTCTCCCACCTTGCAGATTTCTACTCACTGTATCTCGATGATCAATCCTATTTCTCACTTCCCCAAATGTCAAATTTAACCTTTCAAACTTTCGTTATATGGATTGCAACACAAAGAATGAATTGTCTGCCAGCCCTTTCGGTGTTGAGTCACTATTATGAGACATAGTACACGCTGCACAAAAAAGAATGTTAGTGGAAAAAAGACCTCACACACTATCTTACGTGTTTACACTCGAATAATGGCACTTCACTCTTAATTAGCTTTTTTTCGATAATGATCTCACACTCTCTTGCCTTTTACCTCAAGAGTTTTTCCACTCAAGTACTTTTAGAACTAATTGAACTGAATCAAGACAATACAATCTTGTTTTATTCCAACAAGTAATTAGGTCTAAGAAAACAAGAATAAGAGAAATACGGAAGGAACAAAATGACACGAGAATCAAGAAAATTATATGAAGGAAAGATTAATTACAAAAAAAGATATCAACTGGAAAGATATATTCAACCCCTTTAAAGATAAGCTCAATCAATGAAATAAAAGTTCGGATTTTTTTTTCGATTCTTTTTTTTTTTTCTTTTTCTTTTCTTTTCCTTTCATTTCTTTTTTTTTTTCAACAATTCAATCACAAACAGAAATATTCAATTGTGATAATCAAATAATTGAATTCAAACATCTAAAAATTGACAAGAAAATAAAAGAGAATCAATGAAACCTTAGAAATTTCAAACCCTAGATGGTGCAAATTTTGGCAACTCTCAACAAGGAATTTAGCCACCCTATGATGATGAACACAAAACTCAAATGATAGAGTAATTTGGTAGCCCTAGGAAAAACGAATTTCTAAACTTTTTTTTTAACCCTAGAACTATAAAGCCCTAGAATTAAAAATGCAATAAATAAAAGATAAAATCAGACTTGATTGAAAACAGAGCTTTGGATACCAAATGATGTGAACCTCAATCGACTTGTTTTGAGACTCAACAACAATATTAGAAAACAAACTCAAGAAAGCCAAACTCAAGTCAATGGATGGAAAATCTAAATCCGTTAAGAACTCGTTTCAAGAACCTAGATTATATTAAAATCTAGACCCATTGAAAAACTAGTCTTAAGAAACCGGATTACAAGGAGGAACGCCACAAAGGTTATGATTTATTTTGATAAGTTCAAAAGTTCAATCAAGAACAAGAGGAGTAAACTCAACTTACCAATAAAAATTTTCAATAATCTCTAACCTCCTCAAATGAGGCTATAAGTGGTTTAAATAAACAATCCCCCAAAATCCTAACGTGAATAGTGCCATGGGTACTATAGCGTTAATAGTGCCGTGCTACAATACTTCTAAAACCCTAGTTTAAATAAAATAATAACTTTCCAAATAAGCTATTGGCCAAAATACAAGGCCTTCCTAAAAATCTTAGTTCATTAGAAATAAGATGTGTAGGCTGGACATCCCCAAGCCCAATTATTTTAGATTAATTCCTATGATTAATAAAATAAGTCATTTCAATGAAATAAATAAGTTAATGGCCTTTAATAACAATAGGCCCAAGTCGTGTCTTTCATAGCATATTACATGGATGAAAACTGGATCTCTTTCTCTCGAACCCATCTTGAATGTTGGGCTCTTACTAGTCTCATTCCAAGTGCATTGCACAAATCCTTGCATTGTTTCTTCAATCTTCTTAGCTCTTCATCTTGTGATTGGCCTATCTAGAACTTGCAAGGGATCTTTAAAACTCAGTCCACTTTGGGGCCCATCAAATAGACATCCCATTTATTCTTGCATCTGACTAGTTTTAAACACAAGTTATTAAAGAAGAATGTGTTTTAGTTGAGTGCCTGATTTTAAATATTAATATGAGATGGAAATAAAAAGCAACCTTTATATAAGTTATGGGTGCCAATTCATATCGGGTCATTCGATGTTGATTCATGTCGGGTTATTCGATTTCGTATCAGATTATTGGGGTTCGAATCATTAATATTCAATCAACCCTAACCTAAATTTTATAGTAAAATGTGTCACTAATTTGGGTTTGGGCTAAGTCAACCAAAATTTTGCCATTTTTATAATTATAGAAACATTCTCTGATAGATCTACTTTAGTTTATAACTTTTGTGTTCTTTCATGAATATTTTATTTACTTGCTTTGCCTCTCATTTACACCATATATTTCTCAGAGTAGGTTCCAATACATAGAAACAAGCACGTTTATTTTTTATTTGTGACACTTCCACAAACACCTTACGTTCATAGTCCAAAATCAAGAATTTAACAAAAGAAACATCACAACCATTTCC
The DNA here is from genome assembly GCA_011037825.1 of Carya cathayensis. Classification (NCBI taxonomy): domain Eukaryota; kingdom Viridiplantae; phylum Streptophyta; class Magnoliopsida; order Fagales; family Juglandaceae; genus Carya; species Carya cathayensis. The sequence goes on from QGSO01000563.1 coordinate 193,027, forward strand.
TCAGTACATTAGCTTTCTACAATTATATAATCTACACAATATAATTTCCAATTTGAAATGCCAAATAATATCCAAAATTAGGAGCAAATTACTAAATTTTAAACCCTAAAAATTAAACTTAACAGTTGGCAAAAAGGGTAGGAAGAAGGCACTGCGGCGTGAAGCAATCTAGGACGGAGTGACTATGAGCCATGGCATCATGCCAACGTAAATCGTGAGACTTGAGAGGTTGAGAGCTAAGGTGTGTACGTCTGACTGAGCCGTGCGGAAGAATGAAGCAAACCAATGAAAGGGAACGAAGAAAGAAATGAGGTGTGCATGAGGAGTGACCGAAATAACTTAAAATGGCGTCGTTCTTATTTAAATGAGACGGCATCGTTCTAGTTACTCAATTGAAACTATTCCAGATGCAAAACAACGTCGTTTCGCATCTGGATTTTTTTTTTTTTTAAAGTTGGAAGTCGGAGTTGGAATTACTTTGATTCTGACTTTGACTTCCGAACACTCCAATTCTGTCAGAGTTGAAATTGGAGTAAAAATGAGTCACAGTCGGAGTGGTCGGAAATTTGTAAACTCTTACATGAGGTATCGGAATATGGTTATACAAATAAAATTGTAAATATAGTAAAATATTTTCTATAAAATAGAATGTCACTCGGTACCCGTAAAGAGCTCTCTGTTCCGCGCACGTTAACACAAAATCAGAGAGAAAAAGGGGAATAAGAAGCAGGCGTAGCCGATAATGGCCGGGAGACCTGGAACGAATCCGACGACGTACTCGCCGTCTCTGAAGACCCAGAAAACAAGGTCGACCATTTTCAAAGACCAAGACATCGATTGGGTCCGACCCGATGGCCGCGGCTTTCAACAATGCCGACCCGCCTGTACTTTCTTTATTTATTTTGGGCATTTAGTTCTTTGATTTCTTATACAAATTTTATTTTACATTTTTCCTTAATAATTATGGGATTGTGGGTTCTTTTAATACGATCAACGTGCACATTTTCATTTATCTATTTTTTAAGTTAAATTTGGTTGATTTATTGGGTTTGAAGATTTATTTCATTCTGGTTTTTTGAATTAAAGAAAATTTTTGTCTGGGTTTTGAAGATTTTCAAGGTTGAGTTGCGTAGTGGGGAAGAAGGACTATACTCTGCACCGTTTTCCTTTGCGTTGGGTGTAGGTCTGTTGAAGGTTAATGAGCGTTAAAAGAACACGAGTATTGTGTTTGGATATGATTATTCTCATCTTTCAAAGCTGCCTCATTGTGATCTGTTGTTTGTTAGATTGTTGAGTTGTTCTTTTCATTTATGTGTTTTATGAACGTCTAGCTCATAATCTAGCAAAGTCTTCTCTGGACGTAGAGACAGATAGGATTACTATTGAGACTGTCCATGAATGTGTTCAAGCTCTTGTAATTGATGAAACTATGCTGATGAATTAATGAAAGTCTATGTGGTTTGTTTCAAAAACAAACTACATCGTTGGTGTACTAGTTTTTCTGATGCTACAGGAGTTTAGATGCACTTACTTCTTTTCTAAATGTTTTTAGTGTATTGGTTTAGTTATGGTTTACTGCTTGCCAACACGAATATACTTTCTTTTAATTTATTTTTGTCTCTGTTTCCCGGTATTCAAACCGTCTGTTGTCCATTAATGCATGATTTTGGATGACAATGCTTGTTTGACATTAGACTATGGCTTATTAGTTATATGTGCTCCAGGGCTGCGCATTTTATGATGCTCTCTCTCTCTCTCTCTCTCTCTCTCTCTCTCTCTCTCTCTCTGTCTCTCTCTCTCTCTCATGCTTTTCCTTTTTAATGATCCTTTTGAACTTGAAGTTGTGATTGCCTACATTGGTTGATGTGCTTCACATCCTAGAATTTCCTTAATCATTGCCTTGGTTTTGTATATAAAAAGTATACCTACTACTGTGCTTATGAAATTGGCAATAATGGTTTTAGTATTGAATTGGTGGTCAGGAACCATTATAAGACAATTTTTTTCACCACTGAAATTATGCTTATATTATCTTCAACTGGTGTCAAAATGTTTTGAAGTACCTCTTATGGGCCTCACTACATTATTTTTACCATTTTGACTTGCATCAGACTCAAATTCCATGATGGTATGCTATTGAGTGCCATGTAACCAGAATAATAGATCTTTACCACCTCTGAACCCCAAGGGGTTGGCCTAAATGGTGAAAGCCTTGGTCTTGGGATATTACTCCCTTCAAGGTCCAAGGTTCAACACCTCATGGGTGCAAACGATCATTTGGGGCCACACCTCTTGAAGAAAAGCTAGCGATTTAACTAGTTCCGTATAGAGAAACTTTCGAGGGTGCGGTGCACAGGACCGAAGTTTAAAGTTTATTTTGCAGGGGTGGGTCTGAAGGGCTCTGCCTTGGAGAGGTTCCTTGACCAAAAAAAAAAAAAAAAAAGAAGAAAGATTTTTACTACCTTTGCATGATGGGGCTATGGTTTGTGGTACAGCGCTTACAGAAATTGTTGAGTGTTTTATGTGATTTAATGAAAAATCCTTTGCAGGAGTTTATGGATTACACACGTGCATGTTGAGTCTAATAAAACATGGACAACTAAGAAATGGTACTAATTGACAAAGGTTATCATGGAGATTTATTGTGGGGTGGTGTGGTGGCAGAACTTAAGTGCCCCAATCTTTTGAGGTGGAATAAGATATGTTTGTTGATTGAAGAAGATGGGTAAGGGAGAGAGGGAGAGTGTTATATATATATATATATTTAGAGAGAGAGAGAGAGAGAGAGAGAGAGAGAGAGAGAGGGAGAGGTCTCTTCACATTGTTCCTTGACCAGCTGTACTCATGTTGAGTAGGACGAAATGGATGAGATAAAATGGTATGATTGCCATCCACGATAGGAGTCTTCATAGTAAAGACTGTTTATGATGTTTTGTGTGAAGATAGGAATCCTTTCCCTTGGAAGCTTATTGAGAGGAATAAGGCCCCTCCTAGAATAAAGTTCTTCACTTGGACAGTGGCCTTAAGTAAGAGTCTTACTTTTATTTTTTTCATTGATAAATAAGATTTTATTGATCGTAGGAATAGGCAAAAGCTCAAGTACATGGGTCACATACAAGAGCAATGCCTATGAGTGATGTTCTAGTGATACAAGAAATTTATGGATGTTCATGCCATTAAAATCTATTACAATTGACCATTGGAACAAGGTGTCAAAAAAGAAGGTTCTAAGTTCATCCAATGACCAGTCTTGATCTTCGAAGCTTCACCTGTTCCTCTCCATCCAAAGGCACCACCATAGGCAGATCGAAACCATTTTCCAAATTGCGGCAATTTGAGATTTGCCTTGGAGACCTCTCCATGAAGCTAAGAGGTCGATTGGTCAGAAATTGGTGCTATATGTGTGAGAAGGATGGGAAAACAGTGAATCAACTTCTGTTGCATTATGAGGTTGTCAGTGCTTTTTGGAATATGGTCTTTGGCCTTTTGGGGTAGTCTGGGTTATGCCCACTCATGCAGTGGATCTATTAGCATGTTGTAAAGGGCATTTTGGTGGCCACCTGTGCACAATCTTTTCGAGAAAAGTAAGAAGTATATTAATAAATGAATAGGCAAAAGCCTCGATCAGTACAAAGAATGTCCTAAGTTCCTTTTTATGTTAGGTGGATTTCTAGTATACTTCCCATATACCCAGAAACAACATTTTTCTAGTAGTAATAAAATACTTTTTTTTTTTTTTTTTTCTAGTATTAATAAAATACTTAAAATACATTATTTTAATAATATACAACCTCAGTCTGATATTGTTTCACAATATCTAGTAAACCCCTAGGGGTTGGCTCAAGTAGTAAGAACCTTGGAAGTGGTATGCTCCCTCTAGTTCCAAAGTTTGAACCCTTGGGTGAAAACAGTACCTAGGTGCCATCCCTCATTAGTGAAAAGCTGATGATTTACTTGATCCTTGTTATGGGGACGTGTTACATGGGTTCAGGTTTTAACCAGGTAAAATAAATGTTGCGTTTGCACGGTCTCTAGGATTTCTCATCATAAAAAAATATTGTCTAGTATGCCCTTGTTTTATTAATAATAAAATGGTTTAACTCCTTTGTTGAGTTTTCTCGAGTTTTTAGGGAGTACAGACCCACAAACTTATACCGTTTACTTGAGTGATGATGTAATAACTTATGTGTTTTAAAAAGGTTAGGATTTCTGTTGGTGGTAGACAAACAGTATGTGACGAAACTAGTATAAATTGTTTGTGGAGAGCTTCTTCTCATGGATAGATGAGATCTTTCTGTGTTAAATTGTTGTGGGTGTTGAATGATATAATTGTTTCCTCAAAGAAATGTTTTTCTAATACAAAAGGATATTCTCATTCTATTATTAACTATACATAATTATGCTGCCAACTAATTGAGATCTGGCATAATTTTTTTTGGAATTTCAATGCAAGTAAAAGTTCAGAAAAATTGGAACTCACAGAAATTTGGACCTCATTTTCATTGTATTCTTTCATCATCCTTATATTGTTAAGTTTTGACTCACACGAATGGTATAACAAGTTGTTGGTGGCTTGCAGTTTTTAGGACCGGTGCTGTCACTGCTGCTTCTGGATCTGCTTATGCAGAGTTTGGAAATACCAAGGTTATTGTGTCTGTGTGAGTATATCTTTAACCTCAAATTATGATGTTTACCTTGGTAGCCTGCTTTCTTTAAAACTTTATTCTTAAATGGATCCATTTCTAGTTGGTCTTTAGTTTTTATTTCTAAAGTCTTTTCTAACTATTATACTTTTGCTGTTATTAATTTTTCGTTTTTTAATTTTTTGTAGTATGTTCTAGCTAGGTGCAAGTAAACTTGTTTAACATTTGACCGGGTCTTGGTTGGTTCAGATTTGGGCCAAGGGAAAGTAAAAAGGCAATGATGTACAGTGATATCGGACGGCTAAATTGTAATGTCAGCTATACAACTTTTGCCACCCCTGTCCGTGCACAGGTATGTAGGGTCTTCATATGTCAACTTAATGGTACTCTACTTCATTTTTAAACATTAGATTAAGTTTAACTCCCTTCCACTAGGGATCAGACCGCAAGGAGTTTTCTTCAATGCTTCATAAAGCTTTGGAGGGTGCTGTAATTCTGGAAACTTTCCCCAAGACAACTGTAGATGTTTTTGCATTGGTGCTGGAATCTGGTGGCAGTAAGTATGAAGTTATGTATTAAAACTTACAATATTAATGACGACGACGATGATGATAATAATAGGATGCAGAATATAGAGAAGTTATTGTCAAGAGACAAAAATTGATGTCAATCATGTGTATCATCACGCTTTTGATTTTGAGTGGCAAACTTATATAATGAATTCTGCAGTGCTTGATAATCAATCAAAGCTTCCAATCATATTATCTCACCTTGGAGCAAATTCTCAGTTCTGGTCCAAACAAAGTTGCAGATTAGCATTTTGGGAGTAGTTTCTATCATTCGTGGTTCCATATAGTATCTTTATTGTCTTGACTCTCTTTTGGTACACCTTTATTGGCAATATTATGGCTGTGTGATTGGGATGAAATTAGAGTAATGCTAGGTACAAGCCCCAAATAGGCAAGCCCAGCACAGGCCTTTTGTAAAAATGTGGGTCCCACTAAAAAAGAAAATATTTCTTTTTCACACTTTTTCATGATAGGATCCATTTTTTTACAAATAGACTGTGTGGGACTTGTCTATTTAGGGTTTGTACAAATCATTTCTTGTTCCTTATTATGGTCTAATTTCTGAGAAAGGAGTAACGTGATTTATTTTCAACGATGAAAAACTAAGAAGTTGCCTTTTTTTAAAGAGAAATAAGTCACTTTTTAGAAATATAAGAAATGATATACAAAATGGCCTTTAGAGTGGTATATGAGGGTGTGTGTGGATAAATACCCATGCTGGAGAACTGTTATTGTTTGAACGACTTAGTTTCGAATAAGATATTGAGTTCTTTGTAAGCTTTACATATGTTCTCTGCAGGTGATCTTCCTGTCGTGATATCATGTGCAAGTCTTGCCCTAGCAGATGCTGGGATCTTGATGTATGACCTTGTTACCTCTGTTTCTCTGGTAGGCATCCCAGCAAAACACTTGCCTATATTTTTACTACTAGTTGAATATGGTATAAAAATCATAGGCATAGAAGCATCTAGCAATCTACGCTTTTAAAGATTTATTTTACCTATAGTTTTGTTTGATTATTTCTTTTGTATTTTCTTATTTGGCTAGTAGTGACACATTTCATCTATTGTTTTTCATCACTTCTCTAACTTCGTCATCTCAACTCCAAATATTCTTCCTATCTTTGTTTTTTTTCCCCCTCCAAATATGCCTATTTAAATATAAATATAATATCTTCTCACTAGTCCAAAAATATATATATATATTTGTTTATTTGCTAAACATGATTTGGGGGAACCCCGCATCACTATATAATAAGTTCAGTCTCCTTTTATTGAATATTCACGCTAAAGTGTTTAATTTTTGGTGCCTAGTCTTGCCTGGGTAAGAACCTCGTCATTGATCCTATTTTGGAAGAAGAAAGCTATCAAGATGGAAGTTTAATGATTACATGCATGCCTTCTCGTTATGAGGTTACTCAGCTTACAATTACAGGGGAATGGTCAACCCCAAAAATTAATGAGGTATATCAGTCAACTGGAATGATCTTTTTCAAGTTATATGATGCTTATTAGTCCGATCCTCTTCTAGAAGAGATTCTGCTGTATGGAACAATGTAATGACCCGAGCCAAATGTTTGCAGTCAATTTTGTATGCATTTAGGGTTCAGTGGTGCAAGGTTCTATGATTAATGGCTTAAGTTAAAACAACCCCCTTTCTTTGGTCTCCTAGTCAGTATGAATTGAAATTTGAACTCATACGTTGTCCAAGTAGTTTTGAAAAAATTACTTGGTCCCTTGACTCTTTAATTATTCACGGATCCGTAGAATAGTCAACTTTTAATGGGTAAATGCCGAAACACGCCATTTGCCTAGTATAAAGTCAAATATTGCATAGGGCTTAATGAACTCATATTGCTTTTGAAGCAGGGGATGCAGCTATGTCTAGACGCTTGCTCAAAGCTTGCAAACATCATGAGGTCATGTTTGAAAGAAGCCACTACCACTTCACAAGAGTAGGGAACAATTTTGTTTACCTAGTTTTTACATACAAGTCACAGATTTAGCCTTTTGTTCTTTTTTTCAACGTTCAAAGATTTGGCGAAAATTTTCCGGATTAGTTTCGTCTGGTTTTTTGTGGTTGTACATCACTTATTTTCTGATTCCTATGAATCTCCAGCACATTAGTTCTACATAAAATTTTCAAGTCTACAGTACAGTGCAGTTTGAAGCCACGCCTGATGTACTTGTGTCTAAAAACCAACGGGTTTTCTTTGTTTTGCACTCTCTAATTACCTATCTGATAAGGAAAAATATAGTTGCAAGCACAATTGTGCACTAATCTGTGCACCAATGTGATGTGATTGGTCAAAAAGTAGATTTTATTGAAAACAGTGTTAATTTAAATTTTAAGTATGAATAAATCAGTATTGGTATACAGATTAGTGCGCGACTGTGCTTGTATGTAGCAAAACTCATCTCATAAATGCATGCTTCTATTTAGCATGAAAGATCATTACAATACAATCTACTAAGTAGCATTTCTTTTGACTTTACGGCCTGTATTTCCCTGTGATCCTGTCAATATTTTCGTTCAACATTCTACAGCAATAACTTCTAATGACACTAGTGTAGCCTCTCCATGCACTGTGCCAAGTGCTCTCAAACCATGCATTGTTTCTCTGGTGGGGCTGTTGATGACCTACACGATTCAGATGACCATGTAAAGAGCCAGTAGGGCTGAAAAATTGCCATCAATTTGGTCTGATGCCTCTCACCGCAGAGCTCATTTTTACAGGACTTTCTCCTGCTTTTCTGCCCATAAACAACACACCATATTACTTTGAACAGAAAAATCCAAATCAGAATAATGGGTTGAAAAATTACCTTATGCCCTGTAAATCGAGTGAAACCAACGGACGGGCCGAGTTCTAGGCTTCTATTGACCGGCCGCTTTAGAAAGGGGATAGATAGATTCATGAAGTACGTCATATAATATTTAATGAGCAGTTCATGGTATTTGAGAAAGAGAAATGATATTTACAGTCGTGGTTATGCAAGCGGCGTGCATTCGTTTTAAAAAAAGTGAATTAATATGAGACTCATATGAAAAAGATTAACTTTTTAATCGTAGATTCCACTCTTTTTCAAAGCGATTGCGTGGCGTTTGCACATTCCACGACTGCATATAGCATTACTCTTAGAGAAAAATCAATAACAATAAATGGTTCTAAACCATGAAGTTTAGGCAGAAATTTTAGGGATGTATTCGAACGTGAATGCCAAGTAAAGGTAGTGTTTCCTAGGGACAGGCTAGCTGTAAGAGAACGAAAAATGGAGTGAATATGAGACAAATTAGCTGGATCTGATATGTAGATGCTGGGTGGTGAGGTGCAATCCTGCAAGACATTAATTGGATCAGTCTTACATGTGCCGATCGAGATCTCCCTTGTCTTGCCGTCGGCTCTGCTTTAATGAAGTCTACTCTTGCTTGCCACTGTTCCAATTTATGAAAAATGTAGAACCGTCATCCACGAATTAATTAAGCTTGGTACAGGAAGACATGGCCATCTTTCTCCAGCAACTTCATTCAATCACTCAATAAAAACTAGAGTAATGTTCAGTATCATATTCTCGTTTTACAATATAAAATATGGTATATTTATCTATTATTTTTTAAAAGAAAAATTCAAAGATTGATAAGCAATGACATCTCATCATAGTACTGGATAAGAGTTATTATATAGAATTTTGTTAATGAGAAATGATATTTGTAATTGTGAGTGTGTAAGCGTCGTACAATCATTTTGAAAAAAGTGAATAAATACCAGATTCACATAGAAAGAAAATTAATTTTTTAATAATTGACTTCATTATGTTTTAAAAACGACTGTACGATACTTGCACACTTCACAATTATATATAACATTACTCATCGAGAGATACCTATTTTTTTTTTTATTTGAAAGGAAACCTCTGTATTTCATTAATAACAATTCATCCATTACAATCTTTGTCTCTTGACAAACTTTGAACAATGAAGTCAGGGACTTCTTCAACCCAGATTTTTTCACCCCCCAAAAATAAGGCTTTCTTAGCTAAAGAATGTGCAACCGTATTACTTTCCCTATAAACAAATTGTATATTCCATTCAAGTCTGTTTTTTAAAACCTGTCTAATGTCGTTTATCAAAGGTCCATAGCAAGTCAACACCTCTTCTTCACTTTCTACAGCCATGATAATGGTCTTGGCATCCCCTTCCAATGTAACCCTCTGAAAGTTAAGGTCCTTGCAAAGTTCCAAGGCTTTCCAAAGTGCATAACATTCTGCTATATCTGGTTTGTTTACCATTTCTTTTCTATCACTAACAGCCACCAATGCTTCACCTTCCTCATCTCTACATATGATCCCAATTCCCATCATCCTATTATTTACATCTAAAGAAGCATCCCAATTTACTTTGATAACATTTGCCCCCGATTTCTTCCATTTAGTTTTGTTTCCTGCATCACTTACATTCATTTTTGCACTGAACACCCTCTTCTGTTCCTTTTGAGTCTTCTTGTATTCATCTAAGCTCTCCTTAGCAGCTGACAACAGCTTTTTGGGACAAATCATTTTCTGTTCAAAGATTGCTTCGTTTTTTCTCATCCAAACCTTTCTTAACATCACAGCAATTTCTTCCACCTGGTTTGTCTGTAGCCTTTCCATTAACTCCTCCCATAGCTCCATAAAGCCTCTACCTATCCTCTTCCATTTTTTCACATAGCTCTTCTCATCACCCCACACGTCATTTGCTGCAACACATTCCCATAGAGTATGAATCACTGTTTCCTTGTCTTTATAACATATCGGGCATTTAGGATCTTCAACAACCTTCTTTTTAAAAAGATTAAGCTTTGTGGGTAATAAGTCATTTCCTGCCTTCCATAAGAACACCTTTACTGAGTTTGGCATATCCAATTTCCAAATATTCCCCCACCTTTCATCTGTCATTCCATGCCTCGATGACTCCCCTTTACCTATTCTCAGCCTATCCAACTGCAGAAAATAGGCACTTTTTACTGTGAAAACTCCTTTGGTAGAAGGCCCCCAGATTAGCTTATCTTCCAAATTGCTTTTGCTAAGAGTTATGCTGAGGATCATTTCAGCTTCCTCATTTTCAAAAATTTGATTAACCAAATCTGTGTTCCATTCCCCTTTTTGACTTAGAATCAGTGCTTCAACTTTGGTCCCTTTATTCAGAACCGTGATGGGTGATTGAACAACAAAGGATGATGGTTTGGTTAACCATTTCTGGCCCCATATCTCTATTTTTTTCCCATTCCCTACCCTCCACCTTAAACCCTCTTTTAACAAACCACTAGCTTCCCTTAAACCCCTCCATATCAAAGAAGGTCTTAAGCCTACCTTTGCATCCATGAAAGAGGATTTCATGAAATATTTTTCTTTATACACTGCAGCCACAAGGGAGTTTGGATATTGAATAAACCTCCACCCTTGTTTAGCTAAAAGGGCCATATTAAAGCTATTTAGGTCTCTGAACCCCATTCCCCCTGCCTCTTCTGCTCTCCCGTCTTTTCCCATCTTCTCCAATTAATCCCACCCTCTCTATTCTGTCTTCCCCACCAAAATTTAGATAACAAACCATTAATCTCATTGCACAGCTTGAGGGGGAGCTTAAAAACACTCATCGTGTAGGTGGGGATTGCCTGCAAAACAGCTTTTATCAAGATCTCTCTCCCAGCTTGAGAAAGAAAATTGTTTTTCCAGCTAGAGATCTCCTGCCATATTCTCTCTTTTAATAATCGGAAGGTGTTATACTTTGATCTCCCAACAATAGCTGGAAGACTTAGGTATCTTTCATAACTGCCACATGTCACTGCCCCTCCTGCTTCCACAATACTTTGTTTCACTTCTCTTCTTGTATTACTGCCGAAAAAAATGGATGTCTTTTCTTTATTCAGAAACTGACCTGAGGCTTTTTCATACTTTTTTAGTATCCCTTGCAAATGATACCATTCCTCCAATTTGGCTCTACCAAACAAAATGCAATCATCTGAAAATAATAGATGATTTACACTAGTTCCTCCTCTAACCACTTGGATACCTTTTGTTAACCTCTGCTGTTTTGAAACATTAAGCAGGCTGCTTAAACCTTCAGCACACATAATGAAAAGATAGGGGGATAGGGGATTCCCCTGCCTTAAGCCTCTTGAGGGATAAAACCTTTCAACTGGCTTCCCATTTATTAAAACAGAGAAAGACATCGAGGTAATACACTTCATGATGAGAGAAATCCATTTATCACAGAAACCCAACCTCCTCATCACAGCCTCCACATACACCCATTCAATACGATCATATGCCTTTGACATATCAAGTTTTATGGCTATACTTCCCATACTCCCTTTCTTTCTTGTTTTCATGGAATGCAACATCTCATAAGCCACCATTATGTTGTCTGAAATCATCCTCCCAGGCAAAAAAGCACTGAGTGGGAGCTATAATTTCAGACAAGACCTTTTTAAATCTATTACAAATGGTTTTTGAGATTAGTTTATATAATACATTGCACAAACTAATAGGCCTATAATCACTTACCAACATAGGTTCTTTAAGTTTTGGGATCAAAGCTAAGAAAGAATAATTGAGTGAAGGAGTCCAAGAATTACCATTCAAGGCTGAAAGCACAGCAACACACACCTCATATGCTATAGTACTCCAATGATGTTGGAAAAAACAGGCTCCAAATCCATCTGGTCCAGGTGACTTTAATGGTGCCATCTGATGGAGTGCCTCTTCCACCTCCTTTCGAGTAAATCCTTTGCAAGTCTCTGATTCATATCTGTTGTTACCTTGGGCTCCATGCATTTTAGCACTTCCTCCAACTCTTCATGAGTAGGGCAGGTTGAGGTAAACAAATTCTCAAAGTAACCACTGAAAGTCCTTTCAATTTCCTTGCAACCTGTTACCACCCTATTCTGCTCACTTACCACCTGATTTATGAAGTTTCTCTTCCTCCTTTGATTGGCACAAGCATGGAAATATTTTGTGTTCCTATCACCATGCTTGTACCAATTCCTCTTAGCTCTTTGTCTCCACCTTACCTCTTCCTGTTCAAGCAGCAACCTTATTTCTTCCTTCACTCTTTTTATTTCCTTTACTGAAAATTCACATTTTTTTTCTTATAAATTTTTCAACTCAGCAGTTTTTTCTTCTAACATCTTAGCATCCCTTCTTCTCCCCATTTTGCTCCACCCTTGAAAAACCTCCTTGCTTCTTGCCAATAAAGTCTCTACACTTTCTAGAGAACTTCTTCTTCCCACCTCTCTATTCCATATTCTCTTTAGAACCTCATCACACGCCTCATCTAAGGCCCAACTAGCTTCATATTTAAAACTTTGGTTCCTTACCCACCTCCTTTCCCTCCCTTTTATCATATGAGCTAATAGGGGTTTATGGTCAGAAGTTATTGCAACTAAAACCTCAACCCATACCTCATTGTAAACCTTAACCCAAGCTGGGTTGGCTAAAGCTCTGTCTAACCTCTCCTTTGTAAAAGTATCCCCTTCGTGCATATTACTCCAAGTAAATCTATCACCCTTCCACCCTAGATCATGAAGGCAGCCCTCTTCAGGTACTTCCCTAAACAAAGCCATCTGTCTTTCATTCCTTAACCAGCCTCCTTGCTTCTCATCATTAGTAAGGATTTTATTGAAATCCCCTATAATGAACCAGCCTTCCCTCTCTTCTGGTTTGAGTGACTTCAAAAGATCCCATGACTCTTTCCTTCTGCTCGAATCTGGCTGCCCATAAAAACCTGTGAGTAGCCACTTTGCACCTACACCCTCATCTCCCACCCAAGCATTTATGTGCCTTTGAGAGTAATTCACGCTTTCCACTCTTACTAAATCATCCCAGAGCATCAGCAAACCCCCACCTCTACCAATTGACTGCACTGTAAAACAACCTTCAAAATTCATCCTCCTTCTCAACCAATCATAACTCTCTCTACTGCATTTTGTTTTCATAATGAAAACAATGTTGGATTTATTTACCTCTACTAGTTTGCAGAGGTCCTGAACTGCCTGAGGATTCCCCAATCCTCGGCAGTTCCAGCTTAAGAGTTTCATAATGATAGGTGGGGCTATACCACAGCCTCCACCTTTTCAGTTTGACACATAGATACTTCCACCCTCTCCTCCTCCCCTCCTCCATACTTGGTTTTTTTGCTCTGATTCATCCCTCCTATCTCCCCCCCATCCTTTTTGTTTTTTCCCCCTTATTAACTGCAATCTCAGTATTCCCTCCTCTAGCTCAAGCTCTCCTTTTCCATTCCCCATTTTTTTTTAATTTTAACTTCAGTGTGATTACACAATTCTTGCAATGTCACCTCCCCTCTATTCAGTTTACTGCTTAGCTTTGTCCTAATAGCACCTTCCTGTACTAACTGAATTTCTTCTTCAACACTAACAACATCCCCTTCATTAATCCCCTCCTCACTTCATCTCTCAATACCAATTCCCTTATTAACAACTCTGCTGTTTAAACCTTCTTTCATATTATTTTCTCTCTCTGATTTTTTCCCCATTTTACTTGTACTCTCCTCTGTATCCATCAATCCTTTACTTCCATTACCTTCCACCTCCACCAATTCCATTTCCCTCGTACAGTACCCTTCCCCACACCAAATTGTTTTTTCCCCTACCCCTTCTTCAGTCCTTCTCTCCCTTCCTCCCCCCACTACCTCTTCATGTTTTCCTTTATTTTTCCACTCACTCTCGATATTGTTATTGGTAAATATTCTTACCCGTGGTCCCGAGCTTGCTCTCATCCATGATCCATACTGTTCTTCACCTTCTTCCTTTCCATACGTGTTGCTACATCCTTCTGCCCCATGAACCATGCATCCACATGAGAAACAAAGTCTTGGTAGTTTTTCATAACTGAAAGGTATCCACATTTCTTTTCCTTTCACCATAATTGTTCTACCACGAGCAAGGGGCTGTGTGATATTTAGATTGATCTGAACCCTGAGATAGTTACCCCATCCACTACCATCCTCTTGAGTTACCACCTCCTCCACCCTCCCTACTGTTCCCCCAATCTGTTCACCCTGGGTCTTAGTCATATAGGATAAGGGCAGGTCATGCATACGAACCCAAAAGCTAGCATGGTCAAACACCATGCCTTGTGGAGGAGTCAAACCATCAAACATCTTCAGTGCCTTCAAATGACTATCGAATAGCCAAGGTCTACCCTCCCAAACCCTCAGTTTATCGGCTTGTGTTGCAAAGGTTACTACAAAAATATTTATACTCACCTCTGTGAAGATCGCAGCCTTACTGATCCTCCAAACCTTTGCCATAGTCGACTCAAGCACTGCTCCACTAACTGTTCTCACCGAGCAAACCTTGCACACTAAACTCTGATCCTCTTTGTACCGTAAATCTTCTGCTTCCTCTTCCTCAAATACAATGTTTGTTGCCTCACCCTCTGAGAGCTTAAACTTTTTCCATTTCTCCTCTAGTACGTTCATCTTTCCCACCTCCTTTCGCCGTGTTTGCTCCTTCTAACCACCACTCTGTCCCTGCCAATTCTGTTACCCGTCGCCCTCTAGGAGAATATTCCCCCCTTTCCGTTATAACTGCCTCTACTAAAAACTTCACCTCACTTTTTCCTCGAGAGAGAAAAAAGAGAGAGAAGACTCTTTTTTTTGACTTTTTTGGGTATGATTTTCTTATCGAGAGATACCCATTAATGCATAATTAATGTGTCTTGGAATTTTATGTTAGTTTGAGAGAAGGATCAGAATAAGATATGGATCTAAGTCTCCATCATTGTGTCCTAACATTTTTATGTAATTTAGAGAATTCGACACAATATATGAATTACTTAATGCATGCATGAGTTTTACACTATTTAGTGTATATTAAAAATATTATTAATTATATAAAGTTGCATAATGTGTCTTATTTTTTTTTACACTTGAAACCCACCAATTAATGCATCAATAGCTAGTTCTAATGGTGACATGTTTTCTTCCTGCCCCCCACTCCCCCAAATATATTCTTTCTATTTTATTAGATTGCAATCTCACATAATTCTTATGTGTAATCTAAGATTTACAAAATAAATATTAGAATATTAAAGAGAAATAATATTTGTAATTATAGAATGCACAAGTGCCGTACATTCTTTTTGAAAAAAGTAAATAAATAGCAGATCTATATGAAAAAAATTAATTTTTTAATAATAGATTTAGTTCTTTTAAAAAAAAAATGTAAATACTTGCACGCCTCATAATTGTATCTAATATTACTCATTATTAAACTCCATTCCTCGTCCAACTTGCTTACACACTTGTTTTCTTTATTTGTGCATGGTAATCGGTGTGTACTGTTTGTGAGTTCGAATTTAGAGAGTGTTTCATTTTATTTTATTATTATAATTTTTTTAAATTTTAATATAAAATATAATAAACAATTTAATTTTTTTAAATACTAATTTAATTTTTTTAATTTCTAACATAATAATAATAATAATATCTTATCTTATCTCGGTTAGTCTCTATTCTAAAAATCTAAACGAGCTCTAAAAATAAAGAGCCGTACATGGCGGAGGATAAAAAAACTGGTAAGATTCCAGAGGTATGCGTATCTAACGCCGTAGTCAACACCTCGGGATCTTTACCAAAACTAATACGACTACGTAAAATAAGATAAAAGAAAGCATCTTTTAACTATCAAGGAGAGAGATTGTTTTCCTTTTCCTTCCATACCAAGCTATTTTCATTTCCTATCTATGGATACTGCTCCACATGCAGTAGCCAGCCACAGTGAAAAATAATGGTTTCAAAGCTTCTGTACATGAACTGGGAAACTTGCTTTTAACTCTCTCTCTCTCTCTCTCTCTCTCTCTCTCTGTGTTCTAAACCTGTATATACATATGCTGGAAACACTTTTAACAAATTTGATTATCTTGTTTTTCGCTCTCTTTTCTGCCTTTAGAATAATTTTGTCACAAGTTTCATGCACTTACTCCACAGCTTGCTGGCCTTTTGATTATAAAGGAAGGTATCATAACTGCACATGCTTGCTACTTCCTTACACATTCTTAATTTTACTATATATTATTCACGCTGCCGACTGACAATGCATTAGTGAAATCTGATTTCCTTTTTCAAGGGAGCGAACATATGAGTTAGAAATTGATTTCATGTTTGACTTGGCCTAGCTACTTGCATGCTTATAAAGAAGGTGTGGAGACGGGAGAGCCAGCTTTATGCATGGCGTCATCTCCCACTTGATCATTTGCATCTTCTTTGTTCACATGATTCCTCATGAACTTATAAGCATTCATAGGCCTTTCTGGCCCCTTGGCATATCATCCCACTACTTTTATCTCAATTGTTCACATGAATTTTGATAAAGCAAGCTTCAATAATGGGCCTTTTCCGCCACTGGTTTCCAACACATGGCGGGTCTATTTCAGTTGATTGTTATGATTTTGTTTGTGTTCTTAATTTTTGTATGTATATATATATATATATATATACCATTATTTCCTGTGCTACAGATCTAGCATTTCGGTTGATTGAAGCCAAGGCCGAAATCTGGGAAAATCTCCATGGGTTACAGAAATTCAAGATCTGTAAGGTTTGTCCAGCATAATTTGCAATAGAATCTGATTCTGAACACCTTTTACATTATTATATTATATATAAATACATATATATATTAATATATTTATGCAGTTGTTAGTTTCAAGCTTATCCTCTCCATTTATAATTTTGTTTAGACTTTTTTCTTCTTAATTTGGCATTCACGTTTTTGTTTTCAGATTTCCAGATGATCTTGAATCATCAAAGCTGCAGGAAGTCATTGGAAACGGTGAGATTAAGCTTAAAGATCAAAAGATTGACAGGACATGGATGTCGGAGCCCAGCACTAGGAAGAAGAGTACTGGGAAATCCTTGAAAGCTAGAGTGCTATCCAGAGTCTTTTCTGAGGACTATGAGAATGTAAGGAAGAAGATATTGGATCCTCGAGGACATACGATTCGAAGATGGAACAAGATATTCTTAGTAGCCTGTTTGGTTTCATTGTCTTTGGACCCTTTGTTCTTTTACTTGCCGGTTGTTCGGGACAAAGCTGTTTGCATTGCTATTGCATTACATCTTGAAGTAGTCCTTACATTTATTAGATCCCTGACCGATGTTTTCTACGTCATTCAAATCTATATCAGATTTCGTACAGCTTATGTTGCACCTTCTTCTCGTGTTTTTGGGAGAGGAGAACTTGTTATTGATTCTTCAAAGATTGCCCTGAGGTATCTTCGCAAGGGCTTTTGTATTGACCTCATGGCTGCCCTGCCTCTTCCTCAAGTAAGTGACGTAGTACTCCCTGAACATTACTGCATGAAATGAAATGAAATGGAAGACCTTCTTGATCTGCTGCATGCATATTGAACTTTGGATTTTTCTCTCTTTTTCGTTTCAGATGTTGATTTGGATTGTAATCCCAACTCTAAAAGGTTCAACTAAAGAAACACGAAAAACGTGCTTCGATTTTTCATAATTTTTCAGTACCTCCCAAGACTGTTTCTTATTTTTCCTCTCTCATCACAAATTGTTAAGGCTACTGGTCTCATGACAGAAACAGCATGGGCAGGTGCTGCTTACAACCTGATGCTTTACATGCTGGCAAGCCACGTAAGTATAGATCCTCCAAGCTAGCCTGTCTCTAAGAGCTAGCAGCTTTGAACTAAATCAGTTGCAAATACAAGAAACGTCTAGGCTGTTCTCTTTGTCGAATATTTCTTAATTTGTAAGGAAAGAAAAGCCATTCTTGTACTAAATGCATGCAATTTCTTAATTTCTTCTTACACTTGGACCTCAGGAATTTCAGAAGCACACATATCTGTGTTGCTTCATTTGATATTTCTTTCTTTTTTGCACTAATTATGCCATTAGATTCATATTTCCAGAAGCCCTTTTCATCGTGTTGTTCGTTAATTTTGTCCAAATTCATCATATATTGAATTCCTTGCATCCTCCTAAAACCTCAAGGAGGTTAAATGTGGAATAAGTCCGTGTGTATATATACTGTGAAATCACCAATAGTCTCAAAAAGTTGAGAATATCATGTAGGTTTAATTATTTATATTATATTTTCAACATTCACTTACATTCATATGTGGGCTAGACTAACTTTAATAAGTAGATCCAATATATAGAATATTGAATTAAATGAAGTAGAGTGTAAAGTCAGTGGTCGAATTACCACTTGTTTCAAAAACTTAAACTGATGAGAAGAGATAGATTTTATTAGTTAATTTATATGTTAACATATATTTGTTGATAACCAATATTTTTCTGTCCTCTTTGTTCAAATCTAGTTGTTGAAGTTGAGCTGTACGTACGTGGGACTAAACCTTTCCATTTAACATTTGAAAAAAAAGGTTTTAGGAGCTTGCTGGTACCTTCTATCGATTGAGAGACAGGAAGCATGTTGGAGAAGAGTCTGCAACATTGAGAGGCCATATTGTCATTATGGATTCTTTGATTGCCACAGGGTTGCAGATCCTCATAGGAACTATTGGTCCAAGTTAAGCAATGTCTCAAATCTATGCAATCCAGATAATAGCTTCTATCAGTTTGGTATATATGGTGATGCATTGATATCTAGTGTTACAAGCTTACCTTTCCTCAACAAGTACTTCTATTGTCTTTGGTGGGGCCTAAAGAATTTGAGGTACGTTCCTATATAAGTGGATATGAAACTCCCACCTGGCATTATTCATCAATATATATAGCATTAATTTGGAGCAAGTAATTTTATCTTTTACTCACGTATATATGTAGAGCACTGAAGTGATCTTAGATATTTTATGAATATTAATAAAAAAAAATAATGATAAAATATTAAATAGTAGTAAAAAGTAATGAAAAGTATATGAAAAGTAATAATAAAATAATAAATAGTAGTGAAGTATTCTCATGATATTGAATAGTGAGGTGATCTTAGATATTTTGTGAATATTAGTAAAAACTAGGTCCGTCTCTTTCATTGTTATTAGGCTATAATTAGTATGTTACAATGTTAAGTATAATGCATGTTTAGCCTTCCAAACCCTCTTCAATTTAGTTAGTTGGAGACAAGCCTAAAACACCCAAAGAAAAGTGCTATAATCACATAGAGATTTCACAAAAATAAACTCACAAACTGATATAAATTCATGTGATACGTTAGATCTACTTTATAATAAAAATAACTTTATAATTTGACACAAATTGTATCAAAGCCGCACCAATTTATGAATTTACTTTCATTTCTCAAAATGAAATCTTACAGATACATTAGCCACCGGATGCTTCCAAACTTGCACTTAATTCTTCTAGTTGTCTAGTTTTATTTTGGGAACTGAAAAGGGTATTCTGTTTTCGTAGTTCTCAAGAACTTAATTGGTGAAAAAGGAGAAAATTAAACCTTTCTCATCCACATTCAACACTCTGCAGTAACAGCTAGCTACGCCCCCATGAAAAACTGAAGAATCACTTGAAGTTAAACCTTTAATCCGAATGCTTTTACATGAACTGATGTATGTAACTTGATTTGTGCAGTTCCCTGGGACAAAATCTTTCCACGAGCACTTACGTTGGAGAAATTGTCTTTGCCATAATTGTTGCAACTCTTGGACTGGTTCTTTTTGGATTGCTCATTGGTAATATGCAGGTAAATCTCCCACTCCCCAAATTTGTAACTGCTTTTGCAGGTTATCGAATGTATAAAGGCCTAAGATTTGCATGAATTAAAGTCCCAAAAGTTCTAAAATGAAAGCATGATTAATTGCCATAGTTTGACACATCATATGTTGTACTGTCTTGGCAGACATACCTCCAATCCGTAACTGTCCGATTTGAAGAGTGGAGGAGCAAGAAAACAGACACTGAACAATGGATGCATCACAGGCAGCTACCTCCAGAGTTGAGACATTCCGTTCGTAAGTACAATCAGTATAAGTGGGTGGCTACTCGAGGAGTTGACGAAGAAGCTCTTCTCAGAGGCCTTCCTATGGATCTCCGAAGAGACGTCAAGCGCCATCTCTGCCTCGACTTAGTTCGCCGAGTAAGTAGAGGAAATGATTCAGAGACTCATGTTGATCTTTAATTGAGAACCGTAACAATATGCATGTAAGTCTTATTATTTTGGCATGTTTTTAATCCTAATCAAACCAAAAGGTTCCCTTGTTCGATCAAATGGAGGAAAGGATGCTGGACGCAATATGTGAGAGGCTTAAACCTGCATTATGCACCCAAGGCACATTTCTAGTGCGTGAAGGTGACCCTGTGAATGAAATGGTGTTCATACTCCGAGGCCACTTGGATTCTTTCACAACTGGTGGCGGCCGTACTGGTTTCTTCAACTCTTGCCGCATTGGCCCCGGTGATTTCTGCGGCGAGGAGCTCGTGAATTGGGCTTTGGACTCGCGTTCAAGTCCCGTCCTGCCATCTTCGACACGCACAATCAAAGCCATCACGGAAGTAGAGGCTTTTGCTATAGAAGCAGAAGACTTGAAGTTTGTAGCAGCACAGTACAGAAAGCTGCGGAGTAAACAGCTTAGACATAAGTTCAGGTTCTACTCGCAGCAGTGGAGAACGTGGGCTGCGTGTTCCATACAAATTGCATGGCGTCGGTATAAAAAACGAAAGGATGCGGCGGCTGAGATGAGGGATAGCGAGAAGCATGCGGAGGCTAATGAGCCTGATCAACAAGTTCGAGCTGAGATGGTTTTGGGCGTTGTTTTTGCAGCAAAGCTGAGGGGAAACAGTACTGAAAGGAGTGTCAATAAGAACTCTGTTTCAGGTTCTGTGGTTAGCTCATTGAAGAAGCCTCCGGAGCCAGATTTTTCTTTGGACGAGGAATAAAAGGAGAACAAACTTTGGGTCAAATTTGTGTTAAAAGAAAGAGACCAAAGAGAGAGATATTTGTGCATTCGTGATCTGTTCTGCCCTTACGCTACAAACGGTTATGTTTAGTTAGATTTAGGAAGCGAGTAACTTATAAAAATTAAAAGTTAAATAAAATATTATTTTTAATATTATTTTATTTTAAAATTTAAAAGAGTTGAATTATTTATTATATCTTATGTGAGAGTTTGAAAAAATTGTAATAATTAGATGAGATGAAATAAGTTAAAAGTCTCTCAATCCAAACAATCCAAATATTTTGAAAAATTATAATATTTCGTGTATGAAACTACCGAAGTATTAATACGTAGTCTTAAACTATCAAAATTATCAATCTCAAGTGCGAAGAGATTTGTGATCAAAGTAATGTTAGATATAGTTTTAAAATGTGTAAATTACAGTTTTTAAAATGTGTAAATTACAGTTTTAATAAGATAGTTCAACAACTAAAACGGAGGATTTATTCAGACTTCTTTCCATCTGATCCGAATCTTTCAAGAACTCCTTTTATATTTGATTTCTTAAAAGTTTAAAGAAGCAGTGATCTCTATTCATTTCTCTCTACTTATGGCATGAGGAAACAATTTGTTACTTCAACAATGTTATGTTTGTGAAGTGAGATAAATTGAGAACGTCTTATTTTATCTCAAAACTTCTTATAATTTTCTTTCTAAATATTACTTAAATACAAAATACTTATTAATTTTTAATTTTGAACCTTTTCATATAATCATTACAATTTTCAAAAATTTCTAAACAAAATACTAAAAACTTACAATATAATTTTTTTAAATTTTAAAACAAAAATAATATCAAAAAATTATATTCAAGCAATATTATAATTTTATAATATTTTTATTCAACTTATTCTCTATCATTTTTAAAATCGGATAAAATATCTTAACTCAAACTAATTCATTATTATTCACAAAATTTTCATTTTATCTCATTATCCAAATATCATCCCTTAATCTCTCAAGAACATTGTAGTTTTATTTTTATTTTATTTTATTTATTTATTTTTCATTAGACTAGATGAATGGTTGAAATTTTTTAAATTTTAAACCCAGGCTAGCAGCAAATTCTTTGACTATTTTAAATTTTTATCTTATCTCATATATATATACTAGGTAACATTAACGTGCAAGGCACATTGATCTAGTTTAAATCAGTTTGTAGATTTCCTCCACCATCGACGGAAAGCAGCAAACTGAGTTTCTTTCCAAATAAAAATTCATCAAACTTGGCTAAAAAACTCAGAAATGAAACTGGCACAACTGTTTTTTCTTCAACAGGTGTGGAAAGTTTTCCACTGCATCTAGTTTCCATGCTCTTGAGTAGGGCTTCAAAAAATAGAATCAGGGCGCTGAGTAGTTGGATCAAGTCTGGAGGGTGAAGAAGATGAAGAATGAGTGGTTGGAGTAGGTCTCACGGCCTTGTATGCATGCCAGAAAGATAAAGAGAGGGAAAACAGTGATGAGTTCATCTCTCTTTTTTTTTTAATAAAAAAATAAAATAAACAAATACAAAATAGCCGGTTATACTACGGGTTTTCATAGGTGGTTTTGTAGCAAAACTGTGGGCGAGGAAAGAGATTATGGAGACCTGCAAAGACAGAGAGGAAAAAATAAGGCACTGACTGATCATTTGATGCAGCTGTAAATCACATAGTTAGTGAAGCAGTCATCAATATTAATTCGCCAACCTTCAGATTCAACAAAAACGGTAGCCACGTTTTTACACCGGAGAAGCACCGCATTATTTTTATAGCTCTTCTGGAGTTATCAGGCGCCGCAAGGCTATTCTACTACATCTCTTGTCTCTTGTAGAGAGACGTTTCATGATGGACGCCGTGAAGCAATAGAGATGCTTCGTCCTTCCTTTCATAGTTTTCTCCATAAAAGAAATATTCACCTCATCTTCATTCGCATCCCATCTTCTTTGCTTTTCTGTAATTAGTTTGCATTCTTACTCTGCAATCTTTCTCCGCATTCTTACTCTACAATGGCCCAACAATCTTCTCGTAACCAATACGTGAGGTATTCTACACCATTTTCACCAGTTGTTTCTACTTCTGCTATAGGTTCTATAGTACAATACAATAATGATCTGGCTAATAAGTCAGATGTTGAAGCTATCTACGACCTTGTAAATCTCGGTACCCATTACTCTTCAGCTATTTATGCATTTTCTCAGCGACTACAATCCAAACCTTATGATTTGGATAAACTCAATGAGAAAATTTTTATCCTTCAGCGACTTCTTCAGGAGTTTCACATGAAGATAGAAGCAATAAAGCAAGAGAATAGGAAATTAAAATCCTTGCTTAATTCTTCTTTTAAATTGCCTACTCCTTTAGACAGAGATGTCACGCAAATTTTAGATGAGCAAGATCGTTTGAAAAATGAGGCGAAGAGCCTCAAATTTCTGTAATTTTGTTTCGAGATAATAAAATAATATCTCAAAAATATTCATATTGTGTATCTATCTTCTGGTAGATATTCTGTGTGCTCCATTTTATTTTTAGTAGTAGATGAGGGTTGCATTCACTTCTACGTTTAAAGTGAAAACTAATAGATCTAAAGAAATAGATATAGATCTGTCAATACACAACAAAAATACATGTCCAACACCCAAAAGAATCACTTTTTTTCTCTTTTAAAAAATCAACTCGGAGATGAAAATAAAAGAAAGATGACTTACAAAATAGAAAAATAAAAATAGAAGGAAGCAGTTTTGATGGTTTTGCTTTGCCTTTTGTGGTTTAGAGGGTGCAAAAATGGTTTTGTTGTTCTAGTGAATACCTTGAATTGCAGCAAAACTCGTACAGCTTTTCTCCGCTTAGCAAAGGTCACCTGCGTGTTAATCTTGTTCTCGATCCTCAACATGAACAAAAGAAAAGAAGAGAGAGAAAAAATTTACTTTCGGAGAGAAGAGGAAAGAGAAAATGAAGATGAAAGTCTGAAAAAAAAAACATATGAACACAGATAGAAAAAAAATTGTTTTGTGGATCTGAAAAATAGAAATCAAACGAAAGAAAAAAAAACTTGAATAAATTTTTTACAAACAGATCTGAAATAAACGCAAGAAAATCAACCAAAAACAGATCTCTTCATATCTTTGAAGATGTGTTCAGACTTGTTTCTCAACCGAGCACCGTTGCCACGCCAGCCGCACACACAATTCCACGGACCACCAGTCACCGTGGGTTGCTAGCAGGGGCATATCTAGGAAGATGGAGAGAGAGAGAGAGATGAGCGAGAGAGAGAGAGAGAGAGTGAGTGAGTGAGAAGGAGAGAGAGAAAGAGAAGCTCAAACTAATTTTTAGGGATAAGTCATGCGGACGACGTTGCAGCAGCCCTAATCAGGATGGCCTACTCCATTGAAAAATAAAAAAAGTTATGATTTTAAAATATAATTTTTCAATCAATAATATCACAAAATGTTACATAATGAAAGTTATGAGAATCATTTTTAATTATTTGGTGTTTGACAGTTGGAGATTTTGGAAACGTTTGTAAAAAAAGTGGGCTTCATAGGGCGATGGAATTCAAAAAGTTAACAGAAAGGAGGGACCCAAAAAAGGCATCAGCAGGTTAAATATGTCAGATCTGATTAACGCACAACAATTTTATGATCTGTATTGCTGCCTAATTTCTTTGCGTATGAAGATGCCAATGTATCACGCGTTTGCGTAAATCAGGTCATGAATCATGTATTTTTTTTTATGTAGTTATCTGTATATTAATTAAATGACAAACTTTAGTTGAGGACAACAATACATGAATCCACCGATTCATTGATTTTATATTATTTTATATTATTCAGGGACCACAATTTCAGCAAATCAGGTCATGAATCATGTATATTTTTTTTTATGTAGTTATCTGTATATTAATTAAATGACAAACTTTAGTTGAGGACAACAATACATGAATCCACCGATTCATTGATTTTATATTATTTTATATTATTCAGGGACCACAATTTCAGCAAATCAGGTCATGAATCATGTATATTTTTTTTTATGTAGTTATCTGTATATTAATTAAATGAAAAACTTTAGTTGAGGACAACAATACATGAATCCACCGATTCATTGATTTTATATTATTTTATATTATTCAGGGACCACAATTTCAGATCTATCCACATATTGTACGTAATTGGATGAGCAGTAAGTTTGGTGTGATCGAGATAACTTACCCCGCAATTTAAATATTGAAATTATGCATAGGATTCTTTTTCCTAATTCTTCTTTTTATATAATTTGTAGTTTCCCATCTTTCTCGAATTTCTTAATAGAATATTTCATCAAACTAACTTAAAATTTAGAGTGAAAATTAAATAAATACATAAAACACTGAATCCACAATATGTATAACTATTTGATAAATAAATCTGGACATCATCCTTCTTCTTCATCATCCAAAATAAACTTACAGATTTGCCACCACAGCACTATGATTCGATATGACTTCACCTAGAATAAATACAAATCTCAATTATAAAACGCCAATCAAATCCATATTGTTGCATCATCCGGCTACTATGCATGCATGGATTCTCTTCTGCGTGCTCTTCTTTCCGAATGTTGATAAATTATTAATAAAATTATTATTGTATAGATACAGATGCAATAATAGAACTATCCCCGATTCAGAATCTTGAAGATTTTCTGTCGGAGAGAGTGATGGCTTTATAGCCCAGAAAGCCTAGTTGCAGCCTCTCTTTACTAAAAGAGAGGTCCCACTTGCTCATCTCTCCTAGTAATCATGCTGTCTTGCCTTTGTGATAAGATTCCCATACTCTCTCTTCACTGTATGTAGGGGCCTAGAGGCTTGATTTTAGGGTTCCTCCAGAAAATTCTGATTCTACTTGCCCATTGCCATTTTTACTATTTTCTCTTTTGCTTAAACTCTAAATTCTGAATTTGGTTTCATCCGTTTTTTCTTGAACTCGGGTTAATAGGTATCCAAAATACTTTTTTAACAGACAAAAAGATAGATACAAACTAAACAAGAAGTAAAGAGCTTTAACCCAGAATACATATTCAAGTGAGGGATAATGTATACAGTGAAAGAGATGTGCTTGGAGAGAGTATCATTGGGCATGAACTCGGCCACCAATAGCCGCTCGTCTCCCTCAGCACAACATCCAATCAAATTTACCAGTCTCTTATGTCGAACCTTGCCAACCCCAGAAGCTTCTGCCTATAGCCAAAATTTTAAACAAAAGTCGGAAACCCAAAACACTACTCAGAAAACTGCTTAAGGTGAAAAAAGCGAATGAAAATGTAAAAGGATTTGTTTGCTGGTACAGAAAAACAAAGCACTGAAGCAGCGAGGATTTATTCTCTCTTTTTTCTCACTGCTTTACTACTCTGCCCATGGTTTTATTCTCTCTTTTTTCTTTCCTTCTCTACAAGGATGCCTACTTCTCTGCCCATGGTTTCGTGTCAGAAGCTTTCGGTGAAACGCTTTTATTCAAAAACATATTTCTTTTGGTCTCTCTCAGAGCCCGCCCAAACCCACCTCGAACTCTTCCCTTCAATTCTCAGCAGCCAATTAAGGTGTTGTCAAACTTTAGACAATAATATTTCCAAGAGGTAAAAGAATCTGCTACAGATTGCTCATGAAGTAGAGTCATTGGTTCAAATCTTTCTGTTCCATCCTCCCTCTCAGGAGCCAAACTCGCTCATAAAATAGTGGCCCATGAAACTCACCATATAACGCATCTCCCTTCTCTGGATGATCGTACTCGAGAGAGGCATCACTATAGGTTGCAGCTTCACTCTTCCACCACGTTTGTTCTGAGCATTTCCCAAAACAAACAAAACCCACGAGTCAGATTAACAAAAACAAAAACACAAAAGAAATCAAAGACTAAAAGGTATCAATAGCAATATAAAGTTAATGTTAGCACTTGATATTCCATCAATTTCTCCGCATGTTCCCTTTCTTTCACTTGATTCCTTGAAAAACCTATTCACAAAATATCTCACGACTCAGATTTGAAAATAACTTTGAAACAGAAAACTGCAAATGTAAAAACAACAATTAAAAGAAAGAAAGATAGAAAGAACGAACAAAAGAAAATAAAAATTACCTGGCAAGACCCTTCAGCGCAACGTTGTCCCTATCGAAGTAGGCATACATGGCATGATAAACATAGGAGACATTGTATTCCACACTTCCATTACAACAAATAAAAAGATTGTAAATCAAAATTAGAAAGAATCACAATAGGGTTAAACAAAAGCAAACAGTTAATCCACAAACATATAACAAGATTAAAGCAACAGAAATTACTTGATCTGCTCGTTAACAGCGGACTCGCACTCGTCCAAGTACTTCTGTCGAGCGAGAGAGACCTGTGGGACGGTGGGGACGAGATCGAGCTCCTTCTTGACCTCTTCGAAGGGCTCGAATACGACACCCGTGAGCGGCCGGTTGTTCGCACCCTTAGAAGCCGCGCAAACGGAAAAGGCGTTGTGTTTCTTGGCAGTAGAAAAGCAGAGGCTCGAGGCCAGAGAAGCGGAATATTTGAGAGGAGAAAAAGAATTCGAAGACTCAGATGAAACAGAGGAAGGCAGAGGACCCAAAGCTTCTCCACGAGGAGAGTTCAAGACAGAGAAGTCAGGGGCAGCCCTCAGCATCATGGTGGAGGAGCAGAAACAGAGAGAATTCAGGTACCGTGCGAGGGAGTGATGAATTTCGGAGTAAAGGCGGTAACAAGAGTATGTGGGTGGTGGTGGTGAGTCACGAGGGAAGAATGGAGGCTGTTATATGTGCAGTTGTGGGCCATTGCATGGAGTGCGGAGGAAATAAAAAAAAGTTACTAATGTTGCAATAAGAAGCCTTAGTGTTAAAGGAGACTATAGGCATACTATGAAGGAAGTGCCACTCGAACTAGATGGATTGAGAGTTAAAGAAAAACTTTCAGAAAACTTTAACCATTATAATTTTTTTTAATCTCATCTTATTTTAATCATTATAATTTTTTCAAATTCATATATAAAATAAAATAAATAATTCAATTTTTTAAAATTTTAATATAAAAATAATATATTTTAATAATATTTTATTTAATTTTTAATATTAATATCAATTTATCTCATTTTTAAAAATAAAAAATGAATTAATAGAGATTTTATCATTTTTTTTCCAGTTGGATCAGTACTGATTAGGTGGATCTTTCGACCTACTTGAACTCTCTTAATTTGCTCCGTCGATCATAAATTGACGTTATGGCCTACATTTTCTTGACTAATTTCATTTGCAAGCTGTCGGATTAAAGTTATTTGCTTTTTATTCCACCTCATGATCTTTAAAAGCCAGATTCTTAGGAAAAGAAAGAAAGACTTCTTTTATTGTTATTATTGAGCATTTAACTTATTGTTGTACGTCGTAATCTGTTGCTCTGCCAGTCATAAACATTGCATTCATTTTTCTCTGTCTTTTTCTCATGCATCATGATTTATATATACATATATATATAAAAGCAAGGCAATTATCATCATTTCGGTCTCAAATCTTCTCACATTGGATATGATCGATTGGGTCCACTAAACGTTCGCAAATAAGAGAGGACACATAATTCAATTATTATTTTTTATTGTTCATTTTACTATTTATTACTTTAAAAAAAAAAAACAAAAACGGAATGAAATTGTAATTTACAGTTTATTACTGTTAAAAGGAAAATGGAAACGGAATTAAAAAAATATTGTAGTTAGTGCATAGGCGCTTATTATAATAGAATAGATATATATATATATATATATATATATATATATAATCAAACGAGGCTTTAAGTCTACGCTTACATGCCCTGATTTCTTAGGATTGATTTAAATAATAAGAATATCTCATATCATCATTTTAATATACAATTTAGTCTAAAAAGAAAAATCTGGTCAATAGACCCTAGTTGAAGTTCATCCTCACCGTAGGGTCCAAAGACTAGGGCACACAATGACACGTCAATATGTTTTGAAATACAAAATGAAAGCTTCTCATTGACCAATTGGACATTGACACCTGTTAGTGTCTCGTCATTTTATTTTAAGAAAAAGAAAATTTTTATTTATAAGCCGGTGTCAAGAGTGGAGGGTATATCTTGACTTGACATAATTTTGTTTATAAAAATACTTTAAAATTTTAAATTTTATAGATGAAATATTGTTATGTCTGGACCTTCTGAAGAAATTATCATGGGTTGGGAGGGCATTATTACAAGCCCAACGCATCATGGGTTGGGTGCAAATGTAATCCCTCTTAAACCAAAAAAAACTTTTAAAAAAGGAGCGGGCTGGCACTGCTTTATTTGACACTTCCTTCCTTCTTTGTTTTTATTTATTTATTTATTTTTACAATTTTTAATATATTTAAATATTTTAAAAAAATAAAAAATATATCAATATAATTAAAATTACTTCCTTAAACGTTAAGTTAAAAAAAAAAAAAATGCATGCACACTAGATTTTTTCTTAAAAAAATCCCACTTTAAGCGGATGGTCCTTTCCATTTTCTGAATTGATAGTAGATTTACGTCTAAAACTATTTACTTGGGTACGGATCTAGGTATCCTGTTATACTTGGACTCGGACTTGGGCAAGTAATGCAGCCCGAGTTAACCTGGATCAAAATCCAGGCCGTTATGCAAAAGAATCTAAGTTTTTGAAACTTAGAACCTGAGTATATGAGTATAGCAAGTTTTGCAGAAAAATCCACTCTTTTTTTAAAAAATAAAATCCGAATACCCCGAATTGAGGTACTAGGATTGGATTCAGGTTGGGCATAACTTGAATTTTAAAAAATAAATAGGTTATCTGCCTTATGTACCCACCTGTAAAACCCGGTTATCCAGGTTCTAGGCTAGGAAAAAAACCAGTCCAAATGAAAAATGCTATTTAAGTCATGTTTATCAATTGGGAGTATTTTGAAAAGTTTTTACTTTGAATCTAAACATATTTGTACCAAAACAATTTTAAAAATAATTTTTATGAAAGCATCTAACAAATAAAAACCAAAACAACTTTCTCAAAATTAATTTAGGAAAAGATCTCACAAAAATTTCCTTTTCTAACATAGTTTAATGGATAAAGTTTTCTTCCAATCTGTGTTGGACGATATTTCTCCAACTCAATTTAAAGAAAAACTTTCATGTGGATGAGAGAGAGAGAGAGAGAGAGAGAGAGAGAGAGAGAGAGAGAGAGAGATGCTTCATTTTGTAATATGCAACACTAGTGCTTCACTTGAAAGAACATTTCAAGCTGGTAAAAAAGATCTATGGTATTGAAAGCCAATGAAGCTGCTGATTTGGAAAGCTAACAACACACATCAACAATTGATAGCAGCTCAGCAATGAAGGAGAAAGAATGTTCTAGAGGAAAATGGAGAGGAATATTCTAGTATATAATTTTTTTGTCTTCTTGTACAGCTATTGTTTTCCTTTTCTGTCAAGGTTGTTAGCTAGGTAGAAAATATAGGATCTTTACGTTAGTTGTCATATTCTTTTGTAAGCTTATATAAGCAGTTTTTGTATAGACATTTCATCAGGCAAGTAAAAGGAAACTTTCTTCCATACATTTTCCATTGCCTAGCCCAAATTCTGTTAATGATCCCTTTAACATTTATTTGCATTTCTTACATGGTACTAGAGCTTGGCTATGGAAGATCCTAGCTCAAGCAACCAAAACCAAAACTAAAACCTAAACTCAAACACTCATGACCCTACTCATCTAAGTAGCCCATATTTTATTGGAAGCAATGACGGTACTAGCGCCATGCTTGTCACTCATATCTTGGATGTCAGTAACTATTATTCATGGACTAGATCAATAAAGAGGGCATTATGCATAAAAAATAAACTTGGCTTCATAGATGGAAGCCTATGTGAACCCACAGATCCAAATGATCCCCTTATGGAGCATTGGTTACACTGCAATGACATTGTGACTACCTGGATGCAGAATACCATGACTATGGATATCAAGTACAACACTGTATATGCTGAGACAGCATATCAACTTTGGCTCGAGCTAGAAAAACGCTTTGTTCAACAAAATGCATGTGACGCCCCCAAATCCCCACGTACGGGCATGTAGAAATCGAGACGTCCGAATGGTGACAACACGGGTCACCATCCTATCGACGAGTGCCAAGTGTGTGTAAGTAACAAATGTGCACGAAGAGACACGCAGCGGATAGCAAAGTCATAACTAAATTCCATAATTTTTTTCTTAATTTAATACAAAGCTGTTCAAGACATACATAATAAAATATTACAAATTACAAATATAGTTTCAAAGCCAACTACACAGCATAGACTCCAACTCAGTTCTCCGGCGGAGCCGCATCCTCAGGCTCAGCCTCCTCCTCCTCCTTGAACTCTGCACCAAAATCTACGGTACCAAAAATGTTGCCGCAGGTAAGTAAAATCCAAACACCACTAGATAAAAACATATTAAAACTCAAACAATATGCATGAGAGAATGCCAATGCATAAAACCCATAAAACCATATTTTTCCACGCACACCAAAAATCCCATTTGGCCCAAAAACATAACCTTTCCAAAAATCACGCCAAAAGTCCATTTGGCCCATATCCAACTCAATCCATTAACCAATTAATCCGTATGCACCATGACCTCCCCTAAGGGTCATCCGCACACCCTGGCTCCTGTGCCACACCGCGGGTAATGACCACGCGTATGACACCTAAACAAGCGATGCCCAGTTCCGCGCCCCGCGCGTTCGTAGCCAAGCTTCAACTCAGGGGACGTCACTCAGTATATTACGCTCCCGAGTGACCAGAGGAGCTCCACCGAGATCATACCCTATCCTGGCTTAGGGTCGTGGTACACACGCACCTAAAAATCCATTTACGCCAATAAAACAGGATTTTTCTCAATTTAAATAAAATGCACGTGCATGCACCATGTAAATGCAGTCTCAATGCACAACACAACCAACCAACCATAAAACAACAAACCAAGCAACTCCGTCCTCAATCCATCCGACCCCCGAACTCCTCGGACTCAGTCCGGAATCAACCAACCGACCAGATAATTTATTGTAAGAGCAAAATATATTTAAATCTAAAAGTAGAGTTTGGAAAATACTTACAGCGCTATACAGTATTTTTTGAAAGCTCGTGGCGTTGCAAATGACGGAGGAAAAGCAACGTAACAGTATATTTTACACTGTGGCCGTGGGTAATAAATTACCCACTTTCAAACGGGGACAAACCAAGACACGAAATTGATAGGGAATGGTCTTGAGATGTTTATGAAGTTAAAGGAAGTGAGTTTTGGCTGTGGGTGGTGGTGGAAATGGCGGTCGAAGGCCAAAAAGGGGCTGAACGGAGTTGAGCTCGTGGGAGCTGCTTCGGCAATGGATCGGGGCCAAAATTAGGTGGGTTAGGTCAGCAATAGGTAGAGGAAGAAGCTGTGAAGAGATGTTGGCCGGAGGTGGTACGACGGCGTTGGAAAAGCTCAAAAACCGTGTGGCTTGGAGGAGCTCATGGCAGCTAACGGTGGCTCGGATGGAGTTGAAACTTGGTGGGGATGTTCACCGGTGAGAGGGAAAGAAAACTGGGTGGGTGGTGTAGGCCACGCCGCCTTCGAGTGGCGGTTCTGAGCTGCGAAAGCAACCGGCGACGGGGGAGAAAAACAGGGCTGGGGCCGTGACTTCCAGCCGTGCGTGGCGGCTAACGGCTGGTCCGATGGCTCTGAAAATTGGTGGGGATGATCTCTGGTGGGAGGGGAAGAGAATGGTGGGGGTGGTGTCTGTTGCGCCTAAAATTTGACTCAAATTAATGAACAAAAATTTAGTGCAGTTTTACCTGCAAGTATACAAGTGTTGTAATACCTTACAGGATCGAATCCACAGGGATTGACTAATGTGAAAAATTCTCTCAAACAAATGAAAATAAAATATTAAAAAAAAAAACGCGATTGAAATGATAAGCTGTGTTGATACGGAAAAAGACTAAGGTTTCGAGGATTTGTTTAATAATTTAAAATATTATTTCCGATCGAATTACTTCAATTAAACTAGAATAATGATTCCGTTTAATTGGAGGATTTAGCATTTAAGATCAAGAAAAAATAATTACTAATGATTGAGCATGAGCGATTGATGATTATAACATTTACAAATCTATTTGATTATCACAGGGATTCCTCAAGCATTTACTGTATTCGGAAATCACAATGAATCAAGATAAATATATAGATAATCAAAATATCCAATAATAAAATCCTTCAATCGATCAAACTCGCAAAATAAATTTATCGTCGATCCGAAAACAATTTCCAAATCATCAAATTTCATCTCTAACTTTAGTATGAAAATTTAGCCAACCATATTCATCACAAGTGCTATAGAAATTCACGATAAAAATAAAATAAAATACAAACTAAAATGAAAACAACTTAGATCATAAAACAGGAAATTGAAATGAAAATAACTCCCTTAAAGAAATCAGTCCGTCCTGCAGCTACCCATACGTGAACCCTCCTTCACATCAACACCACCAGCTCCCTCATTCATTTCTTTCTCCACCGAAAGTTAACAGAAAAAAAATGGCCCTCATGTTGCTTCGTCAGGAAGAGCTCGCAGCACACGCTTGACTCAAACAAACTTGCTGCTGCCCGTTCTTGCACTGTCCGATCAATCCCAACTCTACCCAGTTGGTTTACATAAACTGTTGCTCTTCTCTGTTCCACTTCTCCAAAACAGAGCAGCTCTCTAATTTTTTTTTCGTAAACTCTGCTCTCTAGCCCAGTGTTCCCTCACTTCCCGTAAGCTCCTCCCAAACGTAAAACTCTCCCTCAGTTCTCTTCTATATTTTTCTTTTCATTCCTCACACCCCGAACGTCCTCCACGTAACCCCCTTTCCCTTCCACCTCCCAGCCAAGTCTCACTCCAGCCAGGAGGGGCTTCCCCCCTCCCCGCTTTTGCAAAATAAAACTCCTTTAAATAGAGTAAGCCAACGGAAAATATCATCCGGACTTGTCCACTTTAGCTGCACCAACCGACTTCACATTCACACTCCCCACCGTATGACTTCCTCCAAGAAAAACAAATCAATCTCAGCCGACACTCTCCCTTCAACCCCCACCTACTCAGCCCAATGACCCACTCACACCTTCTAATCGATGAAGCAAATATCAACTAAAATAGCTGTTTCATGGGACCTCCAAGCCACCAGACGTGAAGTCCAGTCCAAAAAGAAATATCATCCAATCAATTCCCCTACTTCTTTACGTCTCTTGCCTTTTTCTGCATAATCCACCGAACAGCCTCCTTCTTATTTTCCTTTCCGTATACGTCCAGACCAAGTGTGTCCTCAAGTTGGTGCTGGTCTCCCTTTTTCGTATACGTCCTCAATCAAACTCTCAATCAAACTTTCTGTATACGTCCAGTCCCAGGCGCCTGAATTTATTCCACCAAATTTATTTTATTCTGCTTGAGTATCACGTACCACGTTTTCAGCACCGGAGGATTACTTCAAGTCCGTTTTAGATGCACCAAGTTCACACTCCCACCAACCGTCCGAGAGCAAGCAAAAATAAAATAAAGAGCTGCTTCATCCGTTACTTGTTCTGCCAGTGTCAACTCTCTCAAGCCGAACGTAAAACTCCAACACGTCTCTCAAGTCTTTCCACGTCCAGCCACACATATATATATAATATAGATACCTCAAGTCCAAGTCCCAAGCGCCAAACGTGAAGTTCTTTCCTCCAAAAAAATAATATCCAATCAATTAGCTGTACCAACCCATTTTTTTTTCCGTAAATTCTGAAAATCCAGGCGTGCTTCCATTTGGTTTCAGCCCCCTCCTTAGACTTTGATGTTGCATGTGTTTGTCTTTATTTTCACGCTTTCCATTTTCCTTTTTCGGTGGTTTTAATTGTTGACTACATCACATGCAGCTCTCCTTTATTTCGTCTATACACTCCACTTAGAAATGAGCTTGTCCCCATGTTCTTTCGGCCCTTCACCATCGCTTGCCGACAATTCTTTTACATTCAAAGTCCTCAACATTTTATCTTTTTCAGCAACTCTACTTTGAAAGACTCGTAAAGCATGCGCTTTTAGTCAGAGCCGGATCGTGAATTTTATTTATGTTGCAAATGAAGAAATAAAAATAAAACTCGAAATAAATAATAAAGAAAAATAGATTATTAAAAATATATTATATATGTGAGGAAATATTGTCTAATTAAATCATAGTTATAAAATTAAGCATAAACATGATATTAATCAATTAAAAATCACAACTCGAATTTATGCTTATTAACTATTTTTCCATCTAAAACCAATAATAATGTCACGAAGCAGTTGAAATACATTGATTTTAAATAGCTAAACTATGTAAATTTTCAGCTCAAACAGTTTCGACCACGGCGGCCGGACGGCGGATAAACGGGAGGCCGAAGGGTGGGCGACGAGAAGGAGAAAAGGAGAGAGCTGCGTGTGGGGAGAGAGGAAATGGGGAAGAAAGAAGAAGAAAAAGAAAGAAAGGAAAGAAAAGAAGAAAAAGAAAAAGGAAGAGGGAAAAAGAAAAAAAGAGAAAAGAAAAGAAATGAGGTCTAATCCTCACTTCGGAATCCAAAAATTGATCCGCCGAAAACGATTTTAAAAACCGTAAAACGACTAAAATAAATTAAACACAACATCAACTAAATTAAAACCAATTAAAATACATTAATTTAAAATAAATAAACCAATATATTAATTAAATTAAAAACACCTTTCAGTGAAAATACACGTAAAAACGGGGTATCACAATGCACCTCGGATTTTTTAAATTAAGCAACCTATTGCCATGCTAATGCAAAACCAGGATGCTGTACATGTCTATTTCTCCAAGCTCAAAACCCTTTTCGATGAACTTTTAAACTATGAAGCTATTCCTAGTAGTAGTTGTGGAGGTTTAAAAACTATTGTTCAAAATCACCAGAGGGACTGGGTCATGAAATTCCTAATAGGCCTGTTCGGTTTGGCCCATCAAAATTTTCATCTCAAACTCAAAATTCTCATATCGTCATTACAACTTTCCCAAATCCTTATATAAAATAGAATAAATAATTTAACTTTTTCTTAACTTTTTCAAATCCCAAAACAATAATAATATTAAAATATAATATTTTAATATTTCATCTTAAAACTCAAAATTCTCATCTTACTACTGCACTTTTTGCAAGATTTTAAGGAACTCACTTAAACGATGTTTCAAAGCTAACCCAAGCAAACCAGTTTGCTCTCACTGTCAGATTCCAGATCACGCTATGGATAAGTGCTTCAAACTCCATGGATATCCATCAATTCACAAGTCTAACAAGTCTGATGGGAAGAACAAATTTGTTGTTAACCAAGTTAATGCATCTGCTCTTGCACAAGAAATGGTGAATGACAAATCTCAAGTGTCCTTAAGCCAAAAGCAATACTCACAGCTTCTAGCTTTTCTCAAACCAAGCAAAAATCCTTCACACTTGATTCCCTCAACCAATAATGTTTAGAGTATTGTGGCTTCTACCTCCTCTGATAGAAACATCCATCAAGTTTCTAGTATATCAAAATGTTTATCTACCTGTTCAAAATCTTTAAATGTTTTAGAAATGTAACAGCCTGTTAGAAATTCAATGGTGGAATTCCTATAGACTTTAGGAACCTTGTGAAAACTCTGTAAGTTTTTACGAATCGAGTAATCGTAAAGGTTTTAGTCTGTCAACATAGTCAGTGTTATCACTCACTATGGTGCCAGAAATGCAATTTTAATTGTTTAAGGTAGTTAGAAGTGTTAGAATACGTTATGGTCTACGCCACTAGACTCAGTTGAATATTTAAGATTATATGGTGCAATAACCAATTTTCATAATTTCGGAAGAAATGACTATTCAAAACTGTGAATTTAATTTTAGGGGCACTTTGGGGTTGAGTTTTGGTAAACGATTTTCACTGTAAGTTAATAGGAATATTTAGGATTTTTTTAGTACTAAGTTTATTATGCATTTTTTTGGAGTGAATAGTAACCTCGATAAGCGTACTAAGTGCAGTGTTTTCAAAATCACAGTGTGAAATGTCCAAATTAGGTTAGAGAAATTTTATTTGGACACTTGGCAAGATCTTATCTACATATAGTGAATAGTATTAGACACTTGGTACAAAAAGAAACCATTAGTTGTTTTTATGAAGGAAAGCTAGGTGTGAGATCATGCCACCTAAGCAAACTTTTTTTCATCTGATTAACCAAATTGAGCAAGATCAAAGAGGGTTTCAACCCAAGTAAAATACTAAATAGTTGGAATCCAATTGAAACCCCAAAATTTTGGTTGAAACTGAAACCCTAAATGGTTTCCCCAAACCCTAAAGTTGGCCTTCAAACCCTTTTTGATCCAATTTCTAGCATTGTGTTTAATCACTTGATTAAATCACTTATACATGCTATTAATTCATCAAATCCTTGTTATGACATAATTATCCAACCTTTTAAACCTTGAAAATTTGATTGGGCCAAGGAAAAATTGGATTTGGGCTTGATAGCATCTCAAACCCTAACCAAACCCCCTTTAAACCTCAAATTGAAGCCCACTTAGTTGAGGCCCACCAAGGCCCACGTGGTAGACCATCTACTACCCTGGGCTGCACCCAATAGTGCCTTGATGAGATGGAGAAACACACCTCATCAACC
The DNA here is from genome assembly GCA_011037825.1 of Carya cathayensis. NCBI lineage: Eukaryota > Viridiplantae > Streptophyta > Magnoliopsida > Fagales > Juglandaceae > Carya > Carya cathayensis. Next base: position 230,858 of record QGSO01000563.1, read on the forward strand.
TCTATACCTCACAGCTTCTGCTGGCAGTCATTTCCCTTCACTATTCTCCACTTTATGTCACATAGTCACCTCCAATCAAGAGTCTTTCAAGCCCATATCTTCCCCCTCCATAAGTATAGAGTTGTGAAAGACACACTTATTTCCATTTAATCACTTCTTCACCCCGTTCTTAGAGAGAAAGCCAAAAGAGCTCTCTTGGGCAGATTTCTGGGTCTTTTTGCGTGGAGTTTTTTGATCCTTTTTAGGGATTTTCACACGATGACTCTTTCATAAAAGTTGTTCCTATTTGAGTATAGTTTTCGTAGATATATTATTAGTATCATTAAATGGTCATTTGGTCGGTTAAAAGTATTTTGAACTATGAAAAGGTCATTCTGGACGTGAAACTAGAGAGTATGTTATGTTTTGGAGTTTTTGACCAAGCTAATGGACATATTTTGGTCCGAAAATTTTATGGAGTGTTGTTAGAATATGTTTATGAGTTTAAATTGAGGTTTTGTTGCATGAATAAAGTTTTTGATGATAGATTTTCTTAGATCTAGAAACTTGAAAACTGGAAGTGGCAAAACAGTTTTTATTTGGAGAAATTTTGAATATTTCGAGGTTTGATCTTACTCTAAAGGCTTTGATATTTTTATATGATGATCCTAAGTCTCTTATTTTCATGTTATAATGTTATTTTGAAGATATTTGGTATTAGTTTAAAAAATATGAATTTTCTATGTAAGAGGATTTGGGTTCGGCCTAAGATTTGATGTTTTTAAATTAGATCCATGTTTTATTGGTTTTTAACCATGTGATTTTAACTTTGACGGTTTGATATTATTTAGGACATATTTTTAAACCATGTTATGCTTTATTTCAAAGATCTCACCTTCTTAAAGAGATTTATCAAAACTAGTTGAGGAAAAAGTTTCTGTTTTTGGACTAAGTGTAAAACCAAAAACTCCAAGTGTTATTTTGAGATTTTTGTGAGTTTATTTTGATGTTTTAAAGCATAGTTGATCTTAGGATGATGTTATGAATATGTTAGAAGTAAGATTTGATTTTTTGGAATTCTTAGAGATGTTTTGATTTAGGGTCAAAGCTTGTAATTCAAGTGTTTGGATTTTTTTACAAAAAGTTTGGTGTTGATTATTAGCTTTTTCTAAATGGATGTTTTAAGTATGGTTTTAAACTTAGGATAGGAAGATCCTTGTTGCAAAATTTTGATTTAAGCATGACTTTTGAAGTTGGAAGGAATTGCAACAAAAATCAAGAGAAATGGCTTACGGATGTTTCGGCCATAGTGTTTTTTCCATAGTTGTGATTTATTTTAAATTTTTCTGAGTTGATATTTGAGTTTAGGACAAAATTTACATGAGAAATGTAAATTTTAAAAATTTTTGGAGAAAGAATGTGAAATCCTTAAGTTAGGGATAAAATGGTCATTTTCCCACATGTAGAGGGTAAAATGGTAATTTTACTTTAAGTTTTCTATTTTACACATTTCTAATTGTTAGTAATTAAATTTCTAACTTTTAGAATACCTTCTTACAGTTTCTTATGTTTCGCACTTTATTCTTGTAGAACGCGACGATCGAGGTAATTTAGTTTCTAACATATTATCAGTTTACTGCGTATGTATAATAGGTAAGGGAACTAAAATTTATATATGTATGTTATCATATATGTCATGTCATGCCACGTCAGTACATGTTTATCTGTTATGCATGATTTATTCTGTCACAAAAATTTATCTGTTACACAATCTATTTTGTCACGTATTGCTATATCTTATAAATATACCATGTTAAGTATGCCATATGTTACATGTATATCATATAATATAATATTCACCATTGCAAGTATGTCATGTTAAGTAAAGAAGTCAGATTAAGTTTATATTAAGTCAAGTTTCAGATTACGTTCATGTTAAGTTATTCATGTCAATTACGACCCTAAGTGCTAGGATAGGGTAATATCCTAGTGGAACTCTTTTGTTCACGTTGGAGTGTCTAAATAGGTATGAAATTTCCTGGGTTGACAAAGTACAGTCAACAGGTTGCGAATGAGGCCTAACTAGCTGGTCACCAGAGCACGCTAGACACTAACGCCGATGGAGCCATATTTTATTTTACGTGTGTTTGCAGCAAGTATGGCACAAACAATTCATGGGGCCACAACAACTGTGGAGCATGAAGTATGGGGCCACAACAACTATGGAGCATACACTACGTGAGACACAGCAATTGTGACACGTAGAATACGTGGGGCCACAATAATTGTGGAGTACGTATTAACGTACTCACAGCTGATGTAGATACTTGTGTTGTGATGCGGTAATCGGTAGGGACACACGGCTTAAGGGGACCCTTGTAGCACCCATATGGTCACGTTATTAATTAAGTCTATCGAACAGGAATCCAAGTTCATGTCAAAAAGTTAAGAATAAGCAATCATGGTTAACCCCATGAGATAAGAATAAGCAATCATGGTAACCCCATTAGATAAGAATACACCATCATGGTAATCTTATGTGATAAGAATAAGCAATCATGTGAACCCATAAGATAAGAATAAACAATCATGGTAACCCCATGATATAAGAATACACAATCATGGTAATCCCATGAGATAAGAATACACCATCATGGTAATCCCATGAGATAAGAATAAGCAATCATGATAACCCCATAAGATAAGAATACACCATCATAGTAACCCCATGAGATAAGAATAAGCAATCATGGTGACCCCATGAGATAAGAATAAGTAATCATGGCGACCCCATGAGATAAGAATAGGCAATCATGGTAACCCCATGAGATAAGAATAAGTTTCAGATCAAGTTCATGTTATGTTATATTCACGTACATGTTATGTTCATGCTCATATTAAGTTTCAAGTTCATATTCATATCATGTTTATGTTATGTTCAAGTTTACATTCATGTCATATTATATTTACGTACATGTTATGTTTAAGTTTGCGTTCATGTTATGTTATGTTCATATTTACATTATGTCTCAACTTCACGTTTATGTTATGTTATGCACAGGTTAATTTTAAATTCAAGTTCATGTTTATGTTATGTATGTTCACGTTCATGCTATGATTCAAGTCTATGTTATGTTTCAAGTTCACGTTCATGTTATGTTGCTACCCCATATTATATTTTAAGTTCAAGTTCATGTCATGTCAAGTCAAGTTCAGTTCACGTTTTAGTTCAGGTTATGTCAGTTATGCCATACTATATGTCAAGTTATGCTATACTTACTTACGACTTTAATTATGCATTCATGCTTTTACTGCCATGCATGCATCATTAACCTGTGTGAGAGTTTCTTGTTAACTTACTGAGATTTGTAATCAAATCTCACTGTGGTAGTCTCAACTAGCATTCCCCCCGAATGGTAGGTGATGTGTCAGGATCAGAGTAGGGAACGGATGTTGGTACATTGAAGGAGGTTGACTAGATGCTGCAGACACGACGCTGAGCTTACAGCTTCCATAGTTGGTTTTTGGACAATATTCTAACCTCGTTGGTCGAGTTACACAAGTTACTCGATGAACTTCCTCAATAGTATTTTTTGGTAATGTAGATATGGAGTCTGGTCTCCCATGTTTCTGAGATTACAGTCTTCTGAGACTCGTACTGAAATAGTGGATGTTTATTTTATTAACTATGCTTGGATTACGATTTAACTATTTGGGATATTATAAGTTTGGTGCATAGTATTTCTAAAAAAAAATAACAATTATCCGCTGCGAATATTGCATAATGCTAGATGCATGTTAGGAACATTGCATCTTATATGTCATGAACGGGGGCAAGTAACCTTGTGTTGCATGTCTCGACGCTTCGGATGTTCATCCGATCCCAAACAGAATCTGGGGGCGTCACAAGAAATACCGTGGATAATTGATACAGGGGCGACAGATCTCTGTTCTACCTCACTGTTTTCTACTTTTCAAACCAAAGTGTGACGCCCTCAAATTCCGCTTGGGATTGAACGGACATCTAAAGCGTCGGGACATGTAACACATGGTTACCTGCCCCCATTCATAACATAAAAGATGCAATATTCCTAACATGCATCTAGCATTATGCAATATTCGTAGCGGATAATTTTTTTTCTTTTCTTGAGCAATACTATGCACCAAACTTATAATATCCCAAATAGTTAAATCGTAATCCAAGCATGCTTAACAAAATAAACATCCACGATTTCAGTATGAGTCTCAGAAGACTATAACCTCAAAAACATGGGAGACCAAACTCCATATTTACATTACCATAATATACTATTGAGGAAGTTCGTCGAGTAACTCATGTAACTCGACTAACGAGGCCAGAAAACTATCCAAAAACTAACTATGGAAGTTGTAAGCTCCGCGTCATGTCTGCGGCGTCTAGTCAACCCCCTTCAGTCTACGAACTTCTGCTCCCTGCTGTGATCCTGACACATCGCCTACCATTCGGGGGGAATGGTAGTTGGGACTACCACGGTAAGATTTGATTACAAATCTCAATAAGTTAACAAGAAACTCTCACACAGGTTAAAGATGCATGCATGTCAGTAAAAGCATAAATGCATAAATAAAGTCGTAAATAAGCATAGCATAACTTGACATATAACATGAGATAATCTGAACTTAAACGTGAACTGAACTTGACTTAACATGACATGAACTTGAGTTTAAAACATAACATGGACTAGCAACATAACATGAACGTAAAACTTGAAACATAACATGAACGTGAACATGCATAACATAAATATGAACTTGAACTTAACATAAACCTGAGCATAACATGATATAAACGTGAACCTGAGACATAATGTGAACGTGAACATAACATAACATGAACGTGAACTTGAAAATAACGTGTATGTGAACATAACATGACAGAAACATGAACTTGAAACATAACATGAACATGAACATAACATCACATGAATGTGAGCTTAAACATGTCATAAACGTGAAAATAACATGATGTGAACATGAACTTGAAACTTAACGTGAACATGAACATAACATGTACGTGAGCATAACGTAACATAACATAACATGAACTTGATCTGAAACTTGACTTAACATGGACTTGATCTGAAACTTATTCTTATCTCATGGGGTTAACCATGATTACTTACTCTTAACTTCTTGATATGAACTTGGAATCTTATTCAATTATCTTGATTAATAACGTGACCATATGGGTGCTACATGGGTCCCCTAGAGCCGTGTGTCCCTGCCGATTACCGCATCACAACACAGGTATCTAGACCAGCTGTGAGTGCGTTAATACGTACTCCACAGTTGTTTTGGCCCCACGTATTCTACGTGTCACAATTGCTGTGTCTCACGTAGTGTATGCTTTACAGTTGTTGTGGCCACATGAATACACGTAAAATAAAATATGGCACCATCGGCGTTAGTGCCTGGCGCGCTCCGGTGACCAGTTACTTAGGCCCTATTCGCAACCTGTTGACTGTACTTCGTCAAACCAGGGAATTTCACACCTATTTAGACATTCCAGCGTGAAGAAAGGAGTTCCACTAGGATATTACCCCATCCTAGCATTTAGGGTCGTGATTGACATGAATAACTTAACTTGAACATGATCTGAGATCTATATGAACTTTACATAAGGTGAACCACGCTTGAGTCCGTGGCATCGCATAACATAACTTGTGGTGAACATGCTTAGATCCGTGTCACCCTTAACATAACTTGTGATGAACACGCTTAGGTCCGTGTCATCCTTAACATATCTTGTGATGAACACGCTTAGGTCATTGTCATCCTTAACATAACTTGTGATGAGCACGCTTAGGTCCGTGTCATCCTTAATCATATCTTGTGATGAACACGCTTAGGTCCGTGACATCCTTAACATATCTTGTGATGAACATGCTTAGGTCCGTGTCATCTTTAACATGTCTTATCTTTCTTAATGCATGAGATATTATTTAATATCATGAGCTTTTCTAACATGGCATATACTTGTAAATGGCACAATATGATTTAAACATAAACATTCCATGGCATACATGTAACATATGGCATATTTATAACATATAGCAAGTAATACGTGACAGAATAGATTGTGTAACAAATAAATATTCGTAACAGAATAAATCATGCATAACAGATTAACATGTAATGACGTGGCATGTCATGGCATATATGATAACATACATATATAAATTGTAGTTACCTTACCCATCATACATACACAATAAACTGATAGTAAGTTAGAAGCTAACTTACCTCGATCGTCGCGTTCTACGAGAATAAAGCGTGAGACACGAGGAACTGTAAGAAGGTATTCTAAAAGTTAGAAATTTAATTACTAACAATTAGAAACATGAAAACAAGCTAACTTAAAGTAAAATTATCATTTTACCCTCTACATGTGGGAAAATGATCATTTTACCCCTAACTTAAGGATTTCACATCCTAACTCCAAAAATTTTCAAAATTTACATTCCTCATGTAAATTTTGTCCTAAACTCAAATATCAACTTAGAAAGATTTAAAACAAATCACAACTATGGAAAACACATTATGGCCGAAACATCCATGGACTATTTTTCTTGATTTTTGTTACAATTCTTTCGAACTTCAAAACTCATGCTTAAACCAAAATTTTGCAACAAACATCTTCCAATCCTAAGTTTAAAACCATATTTAAAACATCCATTTAGAAAAAACTTATAATCAATACCAAACTTTTTGTAAAAAGATCCAAACACTTAATCACAAGCTTTGACCCTAAATCAAAACAATTTCAAGAATTCCAAAAATCAAATCTTACTCCTAACATATTCATAACATCATCCTAACATCAACCATGCTTTAAATCATCAAACTAAACTCTCCAAAATCACAAAATAGTACTTGGAGTTTTTGGTTTTACACTTAGTCCAAAAACAAAAACTTTTTCCTCAATTAGTTTTGATAAATCTCTTGATCAATGGCTTAAGAAGGTGAGATCTTCGAAATAAAGCATCACATGGTTTAAGAATGTGTCTTAAAGAATATCCAACCATCAAAATTAAAATCACATGGCTAAAAATCAATAAAACATAGATCTAACCCAAACACATCAAATCTTAGGCCTAACCAGAATCCTCTTGCATAGAAAACTCATATCTTTGAAACTAATACTAAATATCTTCAAAATAACATCCTAACATGAAATTAAGAGACTTAGGATCATCATATAAAAATATCAAAGCCTTTAGAGTAAGATCAAACCACGAAATATTCAAACTTTCTCCAATTAAAAACTGTTTTGCCACTTCCAGTTTTCAAGTTTCTAGATCTAAGAAAATCTATCATCAAAAGCTTTAGTCATGCAACAAAACCTCAATGAACACTCTTAAACACATGCTAAAAACACTCCATAAAATTTTCGGACCAAGATATGTCCATTAGCTTGGTCAAAAACTCCAAAACATAAGATACTCTCCAGATTCATGCCCAGAATGACCTTTCCATGGTTAAAAATACTTTTTACCGACCAATGACCATGTAATGATACGAATAATATATCTAAGGAAACTAGACTCAAATAGGAACAACTTTCTTGAAGGATTAATCGTGCCAAAATACCTAAAAGGGGTTGAAAATCTCCACGCAAAGAGACTCAGAAATCTGTCCAAGAGAGCTCTTTTGGGTTTCTCTCTAAGAACGGGGTGAAGAAGTGATTAAAGTGAAATAAGTGTGTCTTGCACGACTCAAGCCTTCTGTAGGGGGAATATATGGACCTTAATGACCCTTGATTGGAGGTGGGTATGTGACATAAAGTGAAGAATAGTGGGGGACAAAGTACTGCCTGCAGAAGCTATGAGGTGTGAAGATTGATGGGGTGGGTTTCTCCATCTCATCAAGGCACTATTGGGTGCAGCCAAGGGCAGTGAATGGTCTGCCATGTGGGGGAGGAAACTTCTCCAAGAAGCCCTTCCAAAGTGGCCAAATTCGTGGGCCTTGGTGGGCCCCAACCAAGTGGGCTTCAATTTAGGGTTTAAAGGGGGTTTGGTTAGGGTTTGAGATGCTATCAAGCCCAAATCCAATTTTTCTTGGCCCAATCAAATTTCCAAGGTTTAAAAGGTTGGATAATGATGTCATAACAAGAATTTTAGAAATTAATAGCATGTGGAAGTGATTTAATCAAGTGATTAAACACAATGCTAGAAATTGGATTGAAAAGGGTTTGAAGGCCAATTTAGGGTTTGGGGAAACCGTTTAGGGTTTCGGTTTCAACCAAGCTTTTGGAGTTTCAATTGGATTCCAACCATTTAGGGTTTCACTAGGGTTGAAACCCTCTTTAATCTAGCTCAATTTGGTTGATCAGATGAAAAATGTTTTGCTTAGGTGGCATGAACTCACACATTGATTTCCTTCACAAATCCATCTAATGGTTCCTCTTTGTGCCAAGTGTCTAATACTATTCACTATGTGTGGCTAAGATCTTGCCAAGTGTCCAAATAAAACTTCTCTAACCTAATTTGGACATTCCACACTGTGATTTTGAAAACAATGCACTTAGTACGCTTATCGAGGTTACTATTCACTAAAAAAAACATGATAAACTTAGTACTGAAAAATCCTAAATATTCATATTAACCTACAATAAAAACCGTTTACCAAAACTCAACCCCGAAGTGCCCCTGTAAATAAATTCACAGTTTCGAACAACCGTTTTGTCCGAAATTATGAAAATGAGTTATTGGGCCATAAAATCCTAAATATTCAATTGAGTCTAGTGGTATAGACTATAACGTATTCTAACACTTGTAACTATCTCAAACAATTAAAATCCCATTTCTGGCATCACAGACTAAAACCTGTGCGATTGATCGATTCGTGAAAACTTATAGAGTTTTCACTATAAGTTTTCACGAGGTTTCTAAAGTCTATAGAAATTCTACCATTAAATTTCTAGCGGGCTGTTACACAAAGTTTCCTATTCTGTTGTCTTACCTAACGGTGATGTAGCACTTGTTACTCAAATAGGTATAGTAAAAATTACAGACTCATTAATTCTTCATGATTTTCTCTGTGTTCCCAGCTTTTCTTTTAACTTGATATCTGCTAAAAAGCTAACTGAAACTCTCCACTGTTGCTTAATTTTCTTCTCTCATTTTTTCTACATTAAGGACCTTTCAGTTTGGAAAACGATTGGCATGGGTGAGGTTAGGCAAGGGTTGTATCATATGCTGCAAGAGGAGGTCTCTTCTTCAGCTCTATCAGATGCCTTGATCAAATTAAATCTTCCATCTCCAATTCTTGTTTCCACATCAATCATTAAGGATGATCAAAACTTACATTTGGCATTATTGGCTAAGACACTCTTCTTATTATGTTTTCAATATGGATGATGATGTTTAGTTTTCAAAATCATCTAGTGATAAGCTTTGCTCCATATGTCCTCTAGTTAAGGTCCACAAGTTACCTTTTCCTGTAAGTTCACACAAAACAGAAAAATGTTTTCAATTAATACACTGTGATATTTGGGGTCCTTGCAATGAAATAGAAAGTGATGATTCTAAATACTTTTTGACTATTGTGGATGATTTCAGTAGATGTACTTGGGCCTACATGCTAAAATTCAAATATGATGCCACTACTACTATTCAAAATTTTTGTGCCATGGTACAAACCCAATTTGAAACCAAAGTGCAAATCATTCAAAGTAATAATGAGGGGAATTCAATGTGAGAGAGTTTATCTTAAAAAGGGCATTATACACCAAATGACTTGTGTTGAGACACCCCAACAAAATGTTGTTGTAGAAAGGAAACATCAACTTATTCTAAACACTGCTAGGGCCTTGAAATTCCAAAGTGGCATCCCTCTAAAGTTTTGGAATAATTGTGTTTTAATTGCTATCCATCTCATAAATAAAACACCTTCACCATATTAAATGACAAAGCCCCTATCAAGTTCTATTCAAGAGGAAACCCGATTACAACTGATCGGTGAAAAACTGCAAGTGCACAGTATCGTAGTTTTACAGTAAAGTAAAAGAGTATCGTCCTCAGGGATGGTAACTTACTTTTGACAAATACCGAAATTATACTAATCTTGATTTTATTTAGAGAAGTTACGAAGATTTTTGTGATTACAATTTAAAATAAAATCAATTTAAAGAAAAATATGCAAATGAAATAGAATGATGTTCGAAGATCAAATTAATGGGAAAGAAAACTTCTAGGAAATCGATTTCACCTAATTCCTCACTATGCTTTACTCATCTAACTAATTTAATTTAATTCTTTTTGTTTATTAGCAAATCCCTAATTCATCCACAAGCCTGTTTCGATAGTCAATTGGAAATTATTCTTGTTCATCAATTTACACAAAGATATGCAAATTAATAAAACAAGAAAGCAATAAGACTAATGATTTAAATACTACATAGGTTCATACAAGTTTTTCAATCTCTATATTTACCTATGTCGAAATATTCAAGATCTATCATATAATTCCCTCTTTCGATAGCAAATCACAAGATTAAAATCATCTAATCAATGGCCAGTTAATTAGAAGCAATAAACTCAGAATAAATCAGATAAACAAAGAAAGAGTTGCTTTAAATTAGCATAGAAAATCAAGCATAGTTCGGAACTAGGTTACATTGTTTTCCTAGAATAAATAAAATTTAGTTCATGCTAAAAATTGAATTCAACATAAACGAATTCACCATAATTGTTTTGAGAATAATGGGAGGAAAATAAACACTAAAAATACTCCTCGCAGTCGTAACTTGCCTTCAAAAACACCAGGAAAATATTCATTGCTTCTCTCCTGTCTATGCCCGTGTATGATCCCAACGTACGTGCAATGTGTGGAACTCTGTCCAAAATAGATGACTTGAAATCTTCTAGCTGATTCTCTCTATCCCAAACAATGTTCTCTAGTCAAAAAGTATGGCCATATGATGTAAAATCACATATATATACCCTGACGGCGGAAAAAACCCTAGATCTGTAAGATACGATGTTCGCTCGAGCGGCATGTCGAACGCGAATTGAGCGTTCAACTCTGCCTGACATTGCTCGAGTGGCCAATGCCTCTGCTTGAGCGATGTGTCAAAATATATGAAGTTTTACAAGTCATCAAACACCCCCAAACTTACAACTTTGTTTGTCCTCAAACAAAAAGAAAATACAATACTACTTTGGGCAATAGCAACTAGACCCCATAGAGAAGTATCATCACTCACCAAGCTTTATATGAATTTAGATTTCATCACTAGTATCTTACTCTTTTAACATCAAAGATAGCAGGAAAATCAATCAAAAATTTCGCAATTTGTCAAGCAAGAGTTAGGCGTTTACTTCAACCTAAAGTTAAGACCTTGAGTGTGTGTGTGATATAGTCAATTTAACCTCAAACCACCTGCAAACTCAGGTAAAAGTAGAACAACTAAAATCAAAATAATTCTCTCAAAACTTAACCACATAAGTCCAATTTTCAGAAATCCTCTCCACTAATGTAGTCAACACTAGGGCTGCAACCCGTGAGCCAAATTCGGGCATGTTCTGACCCGATTCGGCTACCCAAAATGCGCCAACTCGACCCGACCCGTCCGTACATGCGGGCCTGTATGGACGGATCGGTTTTTTTTTTTTTTAATATTTTTTTTTCAGGTGAATTCATTTCTGCACCCCCTCTATCTGTTTGGTCTCTTTTCCATTCTTTTCCATACAAATCTCTATTATTTCATTACTAAGAAGTGAGCAAAACACTAGTACAAAGCTATCAAGATAAAAACTACAAAATAAACATTTTTTTTCTAGTACAAAGCCATCTCTCATAAGCTTTAACCTCTACCAAACTATTAAAACAAATTCCATAATTTGTTGAGAAGGCAGCAGCACAGGCAATCGAGTTTTTACTTGGGTGCCATGCTAGGTGCAGCAACTTTGTCGTAAAATCAAATGAATTTCCATTTGCATTTGCCCCAGGGCTTTCTGCTCCTATTTCCAACAACAAATTTAAATGTAATAGTTAAGTTTATGAGGGCAAGAAAAACTTCTAGGGAAAAACTTAAATTACCTCGTCTGACAACCCTTGTTATACTACTGCTCAGGGATCTGGAAGGCCTTGCAGGTGTCTGTGCTTGGTGCCTAAACATCAAAGTTTATATTTACAGTTAGATAAACCATCCTATAAGCCATTCTGATCAATATCTTCCATCAGAATTACCTCATTGGGTTTTTGCTGGCTTCCAAAGTTGTTGCCTCAGTACTTCCTGAGGCACAACCAAACACGCGAAATAGATTGCTGCAATATCATCAACAGGAATATGAGAAGCTTGCCAGAGAGCTCGAATAACAGTGAGATTATAAACAGAAATGTGGCATAAAAACACAGACCTATAAGAACCTATTGCAACTCGTAATCCATCACCACTCAGACAACACTTGAATTTATCAAAGATCGAATCATTTTCATATAAATCACAGAGCTGGATTCATTCAAGAACAGGGTGATCAGCATACAGCAAACACAGCAGCACAAATCTTTTTTTTTTAATCGATACACAGCAGCACAAATCTTAGGTCCACCTTGTTAAAAAAGTACGGATCTCACCTTTGGTCTTAGGTGCTTGGGCTTCAATTTGTCGGATAGAATTTTGCACCTGAAGAAACTGAACTATAAAAAGGGACAAATGGAACAGTACTATATACTTTTCTTTCTTTCTTTCAAATATCTGGGAAAAAGAACAAGAAGGATGGGACAATTCTCCGACTTTGATAACACGTCTATTCCCTCCATCATCTTTTAGTTTTAACACGAAAATGACTGACCCAACAAACCCAGCACAAAATCAAAACCAACAGAACCAACAAACCAACAGAACCACAAAGCACCATCTTGAAGAGAACAAACAAACCAACAAACCACAAAGCACCATCTTGAAGAGAACCAACAAACCAACAGAACCAACAAAACCAACAAAACCAGCACAAAATCAAAACCCACTTCAACCGAACCCTCATCTTGAAGAGAAATACAAGCATCGTTCATCCTCTAAACAAAGCCCAGCACAAAATCATAAAGATAAATCACATTTTCATTTTTCAGTTTTGTGGGAAATAAGCTAAACAGATGGACTCACTAGCTTGTGAAGACGAACGGTGAAGAAGAACGGTGAAGACGACGGCGATGATGACGGCGACGACGAACGGCGATGCCCACGGTGACGACGAACGGCAATGCCCAATGGAGTGGTGCACTAGCGGCTAGGGTTTGTGAAACGGGGGAAGAGGTCTGCCTGGGGAGTAAAACGCGTAGACGGTATTCGGTTTCCCCCGATAGTTAATTCGTCTAACCCGCAAGTGACGTGGATCCGACTAACCCAGCTTTTGTCGGGTGGGCTTAAGCCGGTTCTTGCGGACGGATTGGCCCACTGCATTTTATGCACAGGCCTAGTCAACACCAAAATTAGAGATCAAAATGTCTTTAATAAGGTTGTAATGACAGGCCACAGGGTGAGGGTTAAGAAAGAACTGGATATGGAGAATCAA